>JAKSZP010009345.1:0-167800 GCA_022478985.1 Massospora cicadina | reverse complement strand
AGCATTGCATCAGCCGCAATGTTCAATTTGCCAGAAGGGAGCTTCAAACCCTCGTTAATGGTGTCTGATGCTATTACCTGCCCATTGGGGATGATCCCTGAAAATTTTTGAGGGGGGTTGATTTTTCAATCATAGTATTAGCCAAATTGAAACCAGCAGTATTTCTTGCCGATGAATCAGTCTTCATCCCTTTCTGACTACCTGGAATCCAAAAATTGGGCTGACTCCCACTTGATTGTGGGCCGATCAATTTCATTTTGGCGATCTCAACGCAGATTTCCTTGATTAACTTTACTAGTTCTGTTGAGGTGATTGTGGGCACTGGGGGAGGGATCTGAAGCAGAAGGGATGTCACCCAGCGCTCGTCTACCACGTGGGCAAGGTCGCCATGGGTAATGAGGGGTACAGCCGCCCTCTTCAATACCTTTTTTACTCAGTAATGGGAAAAGAGCCCGGTCAATGGCCAGGGGATGTTCCCCAGGACTTACAGTAATGTAAGGATAAGGCTGAAGAGGGAAGCTCAATTGTACAAGCAAATTTTTTATTAAGTTCATAATTAGGCAAAATCAGAGGAAACTGGTAGTTAAGTAAGGAAAGTAGTACTGCATCAAGTTAATAACACTTTTATATTTGAGCATAAACTGTGTACTAATGAGTAGATCATATGTTTTGTTGGCCAAGGCCACCTCTGTGGCTGACAAAATGAGCTTCCTAAAATGAATGGGCAGAGAAGAGTAGGATCCAATATCTTGGGCGTTGGCTGGACCAGCAGTTCCAAACTCCTGAGCGTAGTTGAGGTCAGGGGCCAGCTTAACCTAATAATAAGTTTTGTTGTCACCACGTTCACTGGGGACCCAGTGTCAAGGATAGCCCTAACCCTGTACTCCATTGATGACAACCTCCACTTTAGTTAAAGTTCCACCAAAGATGGGGGAAGAGTGAGAACCTCCTTTAAACTAAGAGTAGAGGCAAGTCTTTTGACCATTTCAGGGTATCTCTCTTAAATTGACTGCAGGGTAGAACATACTGAGTAGATTGGAGAAATGTGGCAATAAGCTAGTCAGCGTCACTAGCAGTGTCAATAACTTCATGGCCCTTCAACGCTTGTCAGAGAAAAGTTTGGTGGGGGATCTTGTCCCAATCCACTCTCTCTTGGTTCAATTGATTAGGTACCTCCACTTCACCTGAGGCTCCTAAACATAATGACCCATATCTTTGAGTTTTAATACCCCAAGGGGCTCCTAGTATGGGCAACTATTGCGGGATGAAGGCCTGTGGTACTGCCCCCCCACCACACTAGGGCTGCGCAAATATAAGCATCAGATATAATGTGGGCCCAACCACGATTGGGAGTAGCTCACGCTACCCCCCTAAACTGACATATGCCCGCCCTGTTTAAGTACTGGGCAGCTCGTCTGCACCAGCCAGGACAGGCGATATGCCTCTCATTCTCCTTGCGGGGGACAAGACCCAATGACCCCCAGGTTTAAGGCCCCTGAGGGGGGAGAAGCCAAAGCCCTCCACTTTGTCACCTGCTTTTTTTGCGTAGTTATGCTCTCCAGCCCCTTTTTGTCCAGGAAGCCTTTTAGTCCTTTTGGATCAGCCTTAATTTTCTTTCATGATCCATTTCGCTACTAACTTGGATCATGCTGACTGAACCAGCAGCTATCCAAGGTTCAGGCCAACGCAGCAAACTGCAGTATTTATTGTAAACAGGTGCATCAAAGCGCAGCCAACCAGGATTGCCCCTCCCTTGTCCTGGGGTCCGCACCCATGCAACCCCAGCTCGTGGGGAGGCCATTTGACAGGCGCCCTGCCCAACTTGTACCCCCCTTCCTGCCCATATTCTCCCCTCATAGAGTGGTAGACACCCACAAGAACAGGTCATCACAGTTATCACTACCATCCCGCACTTCTTTCAGGCCACTACAGGACCCAACCAACGTGCCTCTCTGGATTCTGTTTTTAGCTACTCACCCAAGTTTCCACATGCTTTCCCCAGTTGCACCACGTGGAGGCCCCAGCTTATCCTAACTAGCCCACCTGACCCATATCTTCTCCACCCCACTCATAATCATCATCAGAGGGGTTATCAATGCAGGTTATGGAGCCTAAATGAGGTGAGGTAGGTTCAAGGTTTCCCTTAGGGAAAAATAGGTCCTGGGGTTGCTCCTCCACCTTTTTATCCTTTATGGGAGGTGTTGAAATTGTCATCGCTCGATTTTTGCCCTTCAAATTAGGGGGTTTGTGCTGCCTCATGGAGACAGGAATCAGACTAGAGTAGGCTGGATGAGAGGTTGAGGGAGATAGCGTCTTGGATGTGGAAGCTTTAACAATGCCACCTTTAGGTTGATCAGTGTCTGTGTGCTTTTGTGAAACAGGCGCTTTAGCTTTGGTAACCAGTTACTTAACCTAATGTTAGTAGGTGGCGATGGGCACCTGAGAAGGGGGTTTAGGCTTAGGTTTTGGAACCACTTGGGAAGGCTGCTCTGGAGAAAAAGCTGGGCAAGGCAAAGGGGCGACTTCTTTTGCCAGCTGATTTCTTCCAAAACTAAAGCTGGAGGGGAGTGCTGCCCCATAACGGCCAGTATTTTTGAGCTATTCTCACATGGTGGAGGAGCATCTCGTCGCTGCAGCTTTGTAAAAACAGGGTTCCAGAGGGAGATAGCCATTAAATGGCTGGAGGGATCAGAGTTGATTCTCTCCTCATAACTCTTTGTATAAGTTCACGTTCATGAAATTCAGTCATTGTTAGTAGAGCCTTTTTTTATATACTGTACTGTTTGGAAGGTGCGCTTGGCTGCAGAGAGATGCATTGACAATGAGGGATGGGACTCCAAGCCAGCCAAAACAGCAGCGATAGCGTCATCAAGTGGGAGCATTTTGGCAAGCAACAGAGTTTGAGCTTTACTAAAAAGCGCTTACCAAAAAGGTGATCAATTATCCCTCTTGCAGGATAAGTCACATAAAGGCCTTTTTTGCCATTGTAAACTCTGTGGGGGAGCCAAATTCATCAATAAGAGTTTGTTTAACCTCCACCCAGGTGCTAAGGTTGGTCATATGGGAACCACTATCTCTTGAGCCATATGACTCAAGCAGTGAAGGATATACTTGGTTTTTTGATGGTCAGTCGCTCCTTCCATCACTGATTTTAAAAAAAAACAGGAAGGAGGCAATACTGCCCTCACCAGGTGTGAACTTTTCTCTGAGTGGAGGTTTTAGAATAATAGGTGAAGCCCTATAAGGGCCTTGAGAAAAGTGCTGCTAAAGCTTTTAAAGAGAGACAAAGCACTGGCTAGTTGTTGCTCTAAAGCAGCTAACCTTGGTTCTGGCACAGTTGTCATTTTTATCCGGATAATTTATGGTGTACAGTGCCCCCTGTAGTGAGCATCTTTTTTTAGCACTAGGTGGTCCCAACCTAATGGGGGGATACACCGATCTCCCCTGTATTGAGGATCACTTGTTGAAAATTAGGCTTTTCAGATGCTCAATGGTGCGTTTTGTTCTAAAAGTCCAACAATTTTATTTAGGGGGTAAATTGTCTTTACTTATAATAAAAAATAATAAAACAATAAAATACTAGAAAGATGTAGTTTTTTATGTTTTATTAGTTTCCACGGGGGTAAAAAACGAACCCTCTTAATAAGTCGCCACTTAGTATTTAAGATCTTGAAGCTCAAAGTTCAGATTGCTTAGTAAAGTCCAAATTTAAGAATATTGGGATTTGATCTATCAGATCTCAGAAGACTTGCCTCACATGATGGAACGGCCAATGGAAAGTCAATTGTAGGTAGGATATGACCGTGAGGCTACAATTTGTTAAATTTTACTCAATCATTGAGCACAAATTTATTTTCACCTTGTGGAACCCCTTCCAACCCTATAAAAGGGGCCAGTCTCCACGGTGTAAGTTGCATTAAATTAGAAATGGCATGAGGAGGAACCTCAAATGGCCTTCCAGATTCCGCCAACTTTTTGGGGCAATCTGACCACATAAATTTGTGGTACTTGGCCAAGTACTATTAAGATTTATTGCTCCAAATCAAAGGGTTCCACTGATAATCAGCCAGGGTCTTTTAGCCTATTTCATCTATATCTTGTCCTCACTTTGGCTGATAAACTCTTACTACATAATTAGACTTGCAATTGTCCAAAAGTCAGGAACAAGTTTGTGGTACCCAATCTGCCTGCACCCGGTTGCTTTGATGTCCATTTGATCAACCAGGATTTCTCAAACAAAGCTTTTGATACTCGTTGGGGACATGTAAGGAGAGTGTCTATAACTCTCCTGTTCCTAGCGTGGTAGTTCACGGTGCACAGGGCCAACTCCAGGGAACTAGCCATTAGTACAAAAGGTACTAGAGCCCAGCTAAGGGTGCTGGAGCAATGATAACTTAAGTAGAGAAGTGCAATCTTCATAATAAATAACCAACCAAAAGTGACGTGGTGCACAGAGGGAGAAGTGGTAAGCGTATCAAGTTGGAGGAAACCTGGGCGAATTAACGGTGCACTAGGGGATAACCTAATTGTATTTGTAATGTAATAGCTAATGTAACGCAAGACCTCCTCAAAGAGGTCCACACACATAATTGTCCAAAATAACTTTTAATAGAAAATGTAAATTGGGGGAAGTTTAATGTGGAAAGTTGACCAACAAGGAATGTTGGTCATTTACACAAATTTAAACTTCATTGGGGTAATTCATGGTCTGCTGAAGCGGTCCCAAGCACTTATTCACCAATAGGAAAACACTACCATCTGAATTAGTAGAATACACTGAAACCAACTTCCCTCAAGTAATCAATTGAAGTTGTATCTGACCCAAATGTGTAGTTTTATATATGGAATGGGTTTCAAACCCCCGTTCCTCAATCAACTAAATTAAACCATCATTATTAATTGAGTAAACTGTTCGTTTTAACGCCTGGGCCAACGCAAGGGGCTGAGCGTTCTGCACCTCACTAGTACCAACCTGGGCATATTTGGCTTATACCCAGCGTTGGTCTACTGTGTGCTTAAGGTCAGGTAGTGCTGAAGCTTCACCTTCTGGGCCTCCTGTTGCCCAGTCTTATCCTTGTGGTTGTTACCCACTATCATGTCATTTAGCCATGACATTACCCTCTCCTCCTAATGGGGCTCAACCCCCCTCTAGGGGCATGCGCTAGGTAAAAGTTCTTGTGGGCTGAGTCCAACTTCAATATGGAAACGGTCAGTTTGGGTTGAGATCCAGAGGCCTGGGGAAACACTTATGGAAAGCTTCAATCATATTTGGACATTCACACAGTCACGTGCTGGGAACCAACTGTTCTCTGCAGCATCAAAACCCTTCCAAGATACCAGGTACTCAAGTCTTTTTTCAACACGGCGGGAGGCTACTATTTCTTCCACTTCCCACTCTGGCGCCCCATCCACGAGATAGGCCTCAGGAGTCTTAGGTGGGGGCCCTTTAACAACATCAATTTGCTCTCATAAAATACAGAGAAGATCTGAAATGAAGAAGGAAGATTTAACTGGTATGAGGCATGTCACACCTTTGTAACAACGCGGTAAGGGCCAATCCTCTTTGGTCCCAGCTTCTTGCATGGCTGCTTGATAGGGATGTTACAAGCATCAAGCATCACGAGATCCAATTTCTTGTACGCTGGACCCACTTGGCGCTTACCATCAGCGTTCTCCTTATACACTTGCATTGCTACCTCCAAGCTTGTGGAAACCCCCTGGTGGACCTTCTTGATTGTTTTGGCAAAGTCCACCACCGCTTCAACCTTAGACCCACAGCTGGGCTAATGTTAAAGGCGGGGTTAAAGCCATGGCTGGTGAAAAAGGGTAACAACTTATCAAAGAATGTAAAGTATTGTTGTAGCTAAACTGGGCATTAGGAAGGTGAGAAACCCAATCTGAATGATCTGCAGCGGTGTAACACTGCTGGAACTGTTCCAGGAACTGGTTCACTTGTTTAGTCTGCCCATCTGATTGGGGGTGATAGGCAGTTGAACGGCAGGGGCAAATCTGAAAAGTTTTACACAACTCTTCCCAAAAGACGGAGGTAAACTGGGGGCCCCAGTCACTGATAATCTCTTGAGGAAACCCCTGAAGTGCAAGCACATGAGTGACGAAAAGCCTAGTCATCTTAGCCGAGGTTATTGTACTTCTGCAAGAAACAAAGTGGGCGAATTTCGTAAAATGATTCACCACCATGATGGCATCATTACCATAAAAGACAGGTAATTCCACAATTAAATCCACTAATAGGGAGTTCCAGGGCCCTTCAGCCTTCTGGACTGGTACCAACAACCCTGCTAAAGGTTGACAATTTGGTTTCATTTGATTGCAGATCAAGCACTCTTTACAATACCGTCCCATCTGAGCAGTCAAGCCCTTCCAATTGTAAATGCGTCGTATCAACTCCATGGTCTTTGTTTTCCCAGGATGACCAACGGTGAGTCTGTCATGATGGTCCCGGATGATTTCCAGGCGCAGTGGTCCAGCAGGAACCCATAGGCGCCCCTGAAACCACACCATCTCATCCTTCATATGATAACACCTGGCTTGATCCCCTTGATTCAAAGTGCTCTTAGCAAGTACCATAGTATATTTGATTGATAGCCGCTGAGAAAGGACTACCTTTCTGAACAAACTGTATTCCTCCTCATTTTCCAGAGGTTCAAGCGCTGGCCCATTGGCAGGGGGAGAGGAAAGTTGATATACAATTTTATCTAGCGGAATCATCAAATATGTGTTATGAACTTCTACCTCCTTTGAATCAGGAGCCAAAGCAAGGTTTTGGCTCAAAGCATCAGCCAAACCATTCTCCTTGTCCTTGGTGAACTCATAAGAAAATGCAAATTGGGAAAGGTCTCATGTCAACAGATCTGCCGTGGGGTTGGGACATGAGGAGCGCGATAGTACAGTAAGGCACAGTGATCTGTACATACATGGAAAGGTTTGGTAGAGCCATGCAAGTGGTGACGCCAATAAGTCAGCGCCTCCACCGTGCTAGTAACTCTTTGTAGTAAATGGCGTAATTCAACTCAGGCAGAGACATTTTTCTAGAAAAATATCTTACCGAATGCTTTACCCAACTTCACCTACCTGTAACAAGGCAGCCACTATGGCGAAGTTGGAGGCATCAGTAGACACAATGAACTCTTTTGAAGGGTTGACATGGCGAAGGACAGACGTGAACAAAAGGGTGCACTTCACTGCTTGGAAGGCATCCTCCAAAACGGGGGACCACTGAAGCACCTTTGCACCACTAGCCTTATATAAGGGCGCTACCACCTCAGAAAGATTGGGCATGAACTTCTTGAGGAACATACACGTCCCCAAAAAGCTCCTCAATTTTTTGATTGAGTTGGGGTGGGCCACTCACGAATATCCTTCTCCTTGTCTGGATTAATCATGTGTCCTTAGTCTAACACAACGTTGCCCAGAAAAGTTACCTGGGACTTGAAAAATTCACACTTGCTAATCTTCAGCGTAAGGCTGGCCACCTTTAACCTCTCCACCACTTGCCGAAGGTGTACTGCATGGGACTCATGATCAGGGGAAAACGCCAGGATAACATCCATGAAGGCAACCGCGCATATCTCTAACAAATCCCCCAACGCTGCATCAATGAGGCGTTGAAAGATAGCAGGGGCATTCTTAAACCCAAAGGGCATGATACAAAACTGGAAAATCCCTTTTCTATTATGAAAGGTGGTTAACCATTCTTGTCCCTTTTTAATCCGAATCTGATTGAACACATTGAGGCAATTCAGCTTGGAAAAGACCTTAGCCTTCTCCACATAGCGCGCAATCTGAGAATCCAAAGGGATGGGATGTAGATCTGGTACAGTGGCGTTGTTGAGGTTCCCATAGTCAACACATGGGCGTAGAGTACCATCAGCCTTCTCAACAAAGAGAAGTGGGGAGCATACAGGGAGGTACGCTGAAAAATCGCGCCTTTGGTTAACTGCTCAATCACCCACACATCTAACGCCTGTTCCTCCAGGACAGTCAATGGGTAAATGGAAAAAGAAATATGCACCGAATCCACAATGAGCTTGAACTCACAATCAAACTCTGAGTGATCAGGTAATGAGTTTGCAAATGCAGCATCAAAGGAAGATTCCAAACCCTCTAAACAAGAAGGTAGGGGAACCTCCACGGTGGGCTTCAACATAGAAGCAAGGCTAAGAGTGTGAAGATGGGGCCAGTGGGGCAATTCGCCCTGGGAGTTATCCTCCTGACAAAGGAACAACTAATGTTCAACCATTCTTTAATGTTAGGAAAAGGGTATTCTCTTTCAGGTTGGTTCTAACGTCAAACTTCCGCCACCACTCCACACCCAAAATAATAGGGTAAAAGAGGTTTTTGATAGCTTGGAAGTAATCTGACAAGTGGTACTTGCCAACCTGATAGTCCACTGTCCCAATGATCTTCAGAGTTGGAATACCTTGGGACGCCCCTCCCCTAACCATACCACCTGGCAAGTAACTCATCCCAAGCTAGTCGGCTAGGCTCTGGTCCATAAAGTTTTCAGTGGCGCCAGTATCCACCAGGATAGTGGTGCTGAGTTTCCCTAAAGGGGAGGAAAGGATAGCAGTCAGTAGAAAATACCCAGAATGGTCTTTATTTATAGCAGACAGCGCCAGAACATCATCAACAAACTCATCATCTGGAATTAACATGTCACCCTGATATGTTTTAGAATCAAAGAATGGAGAGATATATCTAGCCACTCTTACTACTGAGGCCACATATCCCACCATATCTTCAGCAGGGGCATAAACATTGTTGTATTGGAAGCTCAGCTCTTCAACTTCCTGAAGGCTGCTAATCAAGGAAGAGGTCAAACGGGGATTATCTGGGGTGATTTGATACACAGGAATAGGTTACATATCTGAGACATGAGAGAGTAAATATGGTTCAGAGGTATATATAGTGTTTTCATTATAAAACGCGTTTCTAGATGCAAATGACCCTAATCCCATAACAGCAATGGAATGTTCAATGTTATCCAAGGCCAACACCCCCAGGCCCATCTGCACTAATTCCACCAGCATCATCTGAACGTGCTGTTGAAGTAAAACCTGTTTATTTAAATTGAATTTGGTAATTTTGGTGGAAAGGTGGGGAATCACGACTTTTGGACCTAGAAGCATCCGTATCCACCAGGTATGAGCATGAAGGGTGGGTACTTTCCAGTTTGAGGCATCCAAAATAATGCTGAGATGCTCCAACTTTTGGGAAAAAAGAGGAAACAACGGTGCATCTGACCACAGTTGAAGCCTACAGCTGGCGCCCACCGTTTACACTTTGGAAAAGTCACATACGGAAACAATTTGTGCACATAAAATTTAGTGGTTAGATGACTGATGTAAAGAGAGTGTCTGTAACTCTCTGTTCCCAGCGTGGTAGTGTACAGTGCACAGGGCTGACTCCAGGGAACTAGCCGTTAGTAAAAAAGGTACTAGAGCCCGGCTAAGGGTGCTGTAGCAATAATACTTAAGTAGAGAAGTGTAATCTTTATAATAAATAACCAACCAAAGTGACGCGTTGCACAGAGGGAGAAGTGGTAAGCGTCTCAGGTTGGAGGGAACCTGAGCGAATTAACGGTGCACTAGGGGATAACCTAATTGTATTTGTAATGTAATAGCTAATGTAACGCAAGACCTCCTCAAAGAGGTCCACACACATAATTGTCCAAAATAACATTTTTAATAAAAATGGAAATTGGGGGAAGTTTATTGTGGAAAGTTGACCAACAAGGAATGTTGGTCATTTATACAAATTTAAACTTCATTGGGGTAATTCAGGGTCTGCTGAAGCGGTCCCAAGCACTTATTCACCAATAGGAAAACACTACCATCTGAATTAGTTGAATACACTGAAACCAACTTCCCTCAAGTAATCAATTGAAGTTGTATCTGACCCAAATGTGTAGTTTTATATATGGAATGGGTTTCAAACCCCCGTTCCTCAATCAACTAAATTAAACCATCATCATAAAATGAATAAACTGTTTATTTAACGCCTGGGCAATGCAAGGGGCTGGGCGTTCTGCACCTCACTAGTACCAATCTGGACATATTTGGCTTATACCCAGCGTTGGTCTACTGTGTGCTTGAGGTCAGGGAGGGCCTGAAGCTTCACCTTTTGGGTCTCCTGTCGCCCAGCCTTATCCTTGTGGTTGGTGCCCACTATCATGTCATTTAGCCATGACAGGACAGTCCTGAGCTGGTGGTGAATTTCAATGATGGCCTAAAGCCCTTGGCAGGTTTCACCAACAATTTGACATTAGGCGCATTCTTCATAGAAGGTAAGCGCCCGTTGGGCTTTTTCCCAATTTTTTGGGGAGTGTTTTAACCAGTGACAACATTTTCCAAAACTCAATGCCATTGGTGAGTGTCAGGGACTGGTGTAATATTGACCTGGTTGGGGGTAGCTAACCATGAATTATCATAACCAAGGGGTTTACCCAGTATGACAAGGAACCTAAAGGTGTCCAGATATAATGAATAGTGGGTAAGCTGGTATGGGAGTTGCTTAAAAACATGGCTTTAAAAGGGTAAAGTTGGAAGGGAGTTTCTTGTAGTCTGGGGTGGTAGATCAGTATTAATAACAATTTAGTAAATTAATTTAATAGTGTTTGCATTTAAAAAAATTTTATTGACCACAAAGATTAACCAAATGAATGCCTTGTTTTTATATACCATCCAACTTCCTGGACTTACCTAAGCTTAATTGATTTTAAAAACAGTGCACTAATCTTCTCTGGAGTGTATGGAACTGCAACTTACATGTGATTTTGAATGGCAGTGGAAATTGTATCAGTCTCATCATAAATTCGTTTTGGTGCGATTAATTGACTCAATGCTATTGCAAATGAAGTAACTTAAATGATTAATCGAACATTTTCACTACAAACATTCATTTGATATGCAATTATTTGATCTAACTTCATCACATATCCTATTGATCTGACTGATAATATCTGTAATCTCAGGAATTCCACTAATATCAGGATTTACCCTGAAAGTAAGTGTTACCAGGTCTTTGATAATTACTGCTTCCTCCACTGAATGTGCATGCCCGTTGGCTTTTTTACCAATGGTATTTGACTGAAGACTATCAAGGCTGAAGATTTATCGCTGGTAATTGTATTTGGTCCCTTTGCCTCATGCAAATGCCAAATCTTTGCGAATTGCTACAGATCCCCTCAATTCGCCATATTAATTTTTCAGATTTAAGAACTGGGGTTGGGTGGTATTGTCAAAAGGTAATCAGTGACCAAATGCTCATCCACCACCTGAATGAGGTCGCCTAGGAAACGAGGTTGGCCGCTGGCCTTATTGGACCCTCCTTGGATGGAAAGGGAACACCCTTTAATACAAACGGTAGGGCGCTCCCCCAGACTTAAATCAATTTGAAAAGTTGGATATAAAGTCTTAGGGTGTCGTGAATTTATATGACTGGACAATAAGCCACAATTATGACCAACAGATCATTGAAGGAATTCTTCCAAAGATTTAATAGGCAGAATCATTGAGGATGTTTCAGAGATACAAGTATTCAATTGCCTTAGGATGAGGCGAATTTGGGTTATAACAGGTTGTTATTGAATCACCTTCAAATTAGGGTGATAAGGCAATGTCAACATTTGACAAAAATAATCTAAATTGCCTCAAATCAGAGCGATAAAGAGTTGAAGAACAACAAGCTGAAACCAATGAGAATACGATGGAATGAATAAACTAAGCAAAAGGGTCAGTACTGATTGAGGTCACTGAGATACCAGCGAGATGATAGAATTGAGGAGGGGGAGGTTTTTAGAGTTAGTAAAAAAGGATTTAAGTGAGAGCGGACAAGAGGAGATCCATTGAGATTATTAGATTATAATAAAAGAAGAGTTGTTGGGAAATTTCTCCCTTTCTATTATAATTGTTTGTTTATGAGTGTTCTGAGAAACTGAAAATCTTCATATAATCCGTTCTAATTGCTTAGTGGGCATAACCTTGCGTAAAAAACCCTTCAGTGGATATTTAGGGTATCACTGAATTTACAACAGTTTTGCTCACTACAGGGGACCATTAATTATTTACAATATGATAAATGCTCAGTCACTGGCTATGTCGCGTCCAGGTTGCTTTGATAAGGAATCTGCACAACATGCTGGGGCTGTTGCATATGTGGAGTTGAAACTTTCATTAGACGCTGTGCTTAAAAGACAAGATGAGCTGCTCCAGGAGGTTTGCAGTGATAAGCTGCCTTCATTTGATTGCAAAGGAAATATTCATGGGTTCTTTAGGGGATTTGAGTTTGTGATGGAAGGAACCTCATATTGGCAGAGGGAGAAACTGTTGATCTCCACCTTGGATATTGAGAGCCCCAATCAAGTCATCTGTTGCCTTTCAGGAAGTTCCGTTACATACCAAGAAGTCAAGGAGATGGTTCTGCGGTTGTTTGGCAGAACTGCAAAGATGTTGCAGCGAAAGACCAAGTTCTTGACCATTGGGTTTCAGCAAAATGAGACCCTTACCGCATTTGCTGAGATTATTCACAGTGGAAACTCACGTGTTGATTGAGGAAGGTATTTTATCTGAACTCAACGTGTGCATTGCAATGTCCTCTGCAGTGAAAGCGTACTTCAAGCTTTATGATGTCATGGCCTTGTTGTTGGAGGACGACGTACCTCTCTTGAACTTGTTCAGTTTGTACGTCGCTTAGCTGTAACTTCCCTCCACCAAATATTGAGCAGATTCACACTGTTGCCGTTGTCAATTAAATTATGTGGGGATATTAACTGGTCAGTGCAGGCTCCACCAGGATACTCACCGCAGTTTAAAAACTCCTCCATAACTGCTGATTGACAACTGGCCAACTACCGCTTCAGCCTTAAATATGCTGATCGGCAGCAGAAGTTCTACCAACTTGGGTCTATTTACACTGATCATCTTTAGGTCAACCTTCCACGTGGGCCAACTAATATTAAGCACAGACGCAGGCCTTACGTGGTAGGTTGTATTAATTGCGGTCACCTTGGGAACATGGGACGATGGTGCCCCAATCAACAGATCTCTTACATACAGCAGGATCAATGTTATCAGGGAAAAGTCAGAGTGGAGTAGAGATGGGACTCTCTACCTCTGCTATCTTGAATTCAAACATCCCACCTAGATCTACTACATTGATTGCAGCAGAAGCCTCCCAGTTTGACGAAACATTCCTCTATTAACACCCAGTTGGGGGAGTAAATGTGTTGACTCGAGTACAAGCCAAAGTATTGGCAGACAAAGGGTCTCCAGAGAAACTGAAGCCTTACGCTTGCCAGATTTTTGACCAAAGTCAGTCAGACCAGCTGGAACTGTTCACATATGCACTGTCCCTGAGAGGAGTAGAGGTCGCCATTCCAGTGGACGCTATTGTAACAGGGAACCTAAAGGTCAGTACATGTATTATAAGCTTCCTGGGAAAACGTGAACCGCTAAATGTACATGTAGTAAATAGCTGACATCATCTTACTTGGAGTGCACTTACTATGACATTGTGGTAGCCAAAACCTGATTAAAAGCTATCATTGATATGGGCGCTCCTGTTAACATTGTCTCCACTAAATTGGTGGCGAAATTGACTTTAAAACCTGATATAGACCACCAGATGGTTTATGGGACCGCTGGAGCAGAAAACATGGTCTCTGAGGGAGCATACAGCACGCTTCCCTTGTGGTTTGGATCCACTGTTGTTGTGGCTCCAGTGGTAGTACTACAAAATAGCAGTTATGATATGTTGATTGGGACTTCCTTTATGCAACACTATGGGGCTATCGTTGACATGATGGAAGATACCTTCTCGATTTTGAGACAGTGGATCCCAATTTACTTTACCTCCATAGGAGAGCCAGAGGGCTCAGTGCATATGGGACGGATCAACCTTGCCTACAGTGATGGGGTGATTCTGGTGCGCAATCATTAGCTAAAAGGCAAGACTCTGGATATTCCCCATCAGATATATGAATACCAAGGGCTACCGCTTAGAGCCGCTGGGCTTATCTCCATCCCCTCTGGACACCAAGTAATTAATTAACACTGAGTTAGAGGTGGAAGTGCCTGCTGAGCTCTATGGGGAGATCATTGGGCCTTATCAGCAATCATGGCTTGAGCTCCACGTGGCTCCAGACATCATACTTCTGGACCATGAGGAGATTGAGGTATTGGTAGAAAATCTTCAGATTGTGCCAATTCAAATCCGCTGGCACCAGATTGTAGCGTATTTACATTTGAACCTGGTTGGGGATGTCAACTGGGCTCACAAGTTTGGGTCTCTGGATGAATATGGTCTGCCAATCAAATGCACCTTGTTGTAATGGAAGTTATACCACTTGAAAATTTAATGGGGTTATTGGAAGACCAGAAGAATTGGGCGGAAGCTTTATTTCAAAAATACAAGAAGATTTTTGCTGTCAAAAATCATGATTTAGGGTGCATTCGGTGGGTTGTTCATTATCTGGACACTGTGGATCATCCCCCCCATCAGGTCTCAGCCAATCCGCCAATCAAGTGCAGCTGAAGAAGTCATCACTGAGGAGATTGACAAGCTTCTAGAGCAGAGAATGCTCAAACCATCTAAGAGTTCATAGGCTTTTCCTGTTCTGTTTGTAAAAAAGAAGGTTGACACTAACCACATAGTAATTGACTACTAAAAGCTCAATATTGTCACCAAAAAAGACTCATACCCTCTGCCGCGGATTGTTGATGTTCTGGATTTGTTAGGTGGAGCTCACTATTTCTTGGCAATGGATTTGATATCCGGTTATTGGAAAATTGAGTTGCCATGGCAGAACAAGAAAAATGCGCCATAATCACATCCAAAGGGCTTTTCCAATCAACTCATATGCCGAAAAGGCTATGTACTGTCCTTGCTATGTTCCAACGAGCAATGGACACCATTCTGGAAGATCTGAAGTTGCCATGTGTACTTGTGTACCTTGACAATATTAACATCTTCTCTCACACGTTCATTGAACACCTCACCTATTTAGAAGAGGGATTTTGCTGACTGGCTGAGGCCAATATCAAGATCAAGCCCCAGAAATGTCACTTCTTCAAGGATCAGCTGGAGTACCTTGGTTTTTTGGTGGATTTGGCTGGGCTGAGACCCCAACCAGCCAAGGTGGAGGCTATCCAGAAGATGACTAAGCCAGCTAGTAAGCAGGACATTCAGATGCTTTTGGGGATGGTGGGTTATTAATGACACTTCATACCCAATTTCAGTTGCATTGGAGGTCCACTGTTTGAGCTACTAATGAAGGATGCCATGTTCAAATGGACAGAACGGCGCTAATGCGCCTTTGATACACTTTAAATGGTGCTAATTAGTGCGCCCATGTTGTGCTACCCTAATTTCAATAAGTAATTTAATGTGCAGTTGGATGCATCACTTTCCGCTGTTGGGGCAGTCCTGTCTCAGAAGGATGATGAGGGGAGGAGCACCCCATGGCGTACTGCAGTCATATTTTGAACTGCCATGAACGAAATTACAATGTAACTAAGTGGGAATTCTCAGCGGTAATTTATGCTTATAAGCAGATTTTCATATACTTGCACGGAGTGAAGTTTAAGATCATAACAGATCATGCATTGTTGCACTGGTTGCAGAATCTAAGAGAGCCTGAGGGGCAGCTAGCCCAATAGGCTCTTAAGTTGCAGGCTTATGACTTCAAAATCCTCCGCTTACCAGGAGCAAAACACCAAAACGACAATTGCTTATCAATTTTGTTAACAATTGCAGTTACGGCGGATTTAAGTGACATAATGTATGACAGAATGCTTAGCGGAAATTATGACAATAAACCATCTCAAGTTATCAAGGTACTAGATGAAATCAGGTCCAATACGTTTCATAAAAATGGGGAATTGTATAAGCGGATAGGGGACACTACTGTGAATATCCCCTGACCTTCCACCAGACCAAATATTATCATTAGTGCACACCAAGCAGTTGACCATGGTGGAGTCCAAAATTCTCTTGAATTGTTGAGGCTGCGGTATTATTAGGAAAGCATGCAATTTGACGTGTTTAAGACCCTATCCTGCTGCCATCAGTGCCAGGTGGAGAAGCCGGTCTGCCAGAAGACTTCATATCAGTTAGTAAAATCTCACTTTGCTTCGCATACATTTTCTATCAATGTCATGGGACCTCTGCCAACTGGAGCTAACTGGTCTAAGTATATCATGAGGGCAATTGACCACTTAACCAGGTGAGTTGAGGCGCAGGCCATTTAGGATCTGGGTCATTTACTGTGGCTAAGTTTGTAATGGAATGTATCATTCAGCAACATGGCTGCCTGCAGTTTATCCTTACTGACAATAGCACTAGTTTTCCCTCTCACATTTTTCCCAAGCTCAACTAAATGAAGGCCATCCTCAGGGTTCTAAAACCCTGTATCACCCCGAGTTCAACAGAATGGTTTAATGGGATCCTGGCGAACATACTACAGAAGTTAGTTACAGATAGGCCCTCCAATTGGAGCATCCTCCTTTCTACCATGGTGTTCACCTACAATATTAGCTACCTTCCGCCATGAGGAAAAGCCCCTTCCAATTGCTTTATGGACGGAACCCCACTCTGCTTGTGCTTCTATAAGCCTGTGTAGAGATCAACGGCGGAATGGATCTGCAACGCTATTTGACCGCCCTAATGAATATGCTGATTAAATTACAAACCAAAGTGTACTCATTTAGCTTATTAAAGAAAATTAAAAAGCAGGCTGCCAATCAGGTATGGCAGAGCGGCCTAGCACAGTTTAAAGATGGAGTATGGTGCTATTCCATGATAATCACAGGTTTGGGTGGAAGCACAAGCTCTCTAATATTTGGATTGGGCCATTTGAGATAATAATAAAAATGGGTGTTGCTGCTTATACTATCAAGAACACCACAAGCGGTCAGATTATAAATTGAGTATATGCAAAATTCCTTCAGCCATATAAGTAGCAATAGAGCCTCTCCAAAAAGAAAAAAGAAAAAGAAAAAAATGATGAACAATACTGTCTCATGTGAGTTATAAACTACGTTTTCTTTAAGTTGCTTTTGGAGGTCTTTCACTTTGCTGACTTTGTCTTTCTGCCTTTTTGGTTCCTTTCGGTGTTCCTTTTGTTTTGACTAGTGGGATCTTTGTTTCTTCTTTCACCACTTCGAGGGTGGTGTGGATTCAATGGACCCTTCTCATGTTGGGGGTGGAGATGAAGGCTGCCATGGCAAGAGCTAGGGTGTTGGTATCCACTCAGGGGCCACTGCACTAGTCCATGGAGGGGAGGCCAGTGCAGCAGAACTGGATGAGGAGGACAGACTGGGGTTCCAAGGCAAAAGGTGAGGTGGTGAGAGCTCAGCTGGTTGATCAAGTCATTATTATTCTTGCCCCACTAGGAGAAAATCCTACAACCACATGCTTTGATGGTCCCAGGAGATTAACGAGTAATCAAGCAGAGGGGGTTAGAGTCATATGGGTTGTCAAGTAATCAAGCAGAGGGGTTAGAGTCATATGGGCTGGCGAGTAAGCAGGTGAGTCCCAGCCAAGGGTAAAAAGATGCGCCCAGTGCCAGGCAATCTACAAGGAAGTCCTCCATGCTTGTATATGCCATCAGAAAAGGAGTGGCTGCGGTGAAAGCTGCTCACTGGGCCCACTCAAGAGCTGCCTGGTGCAGCTCTATCCCTGATCCTAAAATTGGTTTTGGGATGAAAAATTAGGTTACCTAGGAGCGCCATGATGGGTAGATACTGGGATGGATCGTTGGCGCTGAGGGAAGCAAACGCTGCGGTGACCCTAGATCAAAGGCGAGCTAGCCAGTTGTTGTGAAAGTTTACCCCCATGGACCAGAAGTGGAAAGGAGTGCAGGGAAAGGACCCCGACCAGCTGGCTATCACCCACTGCATGAAGCACAGCATCTTTTGAACAAACAAAGCCACAGGATGAGGCTCAGCAGGGGATGGGAGCACTAGACGGACAAAGCCACTCTCCAGAGCTAAGCTGCTTAATTAAATGAAGGCCCTAAGTTCCTTTCCTTCCCTAGTGTATCTGAGCCACTATGTCCTCAAAAGTGGAGCGCCAGGAAGCCAAATGGCCAACGAATTCAGGAAGGAGCTCTTCCTGGGTTAGAATGGTCGTGAGGTCCATGTCAGCCTTATCCTCATCATCCAGGGGAAGGAGAAATTGATTAAGAGGGATGTGGCCTGGGTCAAAAAACTCCACACCAACCCATTAATGGAAGAAGAAATTGAAATCGTGGACCTGTGGCTGTTGGTATGTGATGGTTAGCATTGCGTTGAAGGAAAAAAGATGTACAGCTTATCTTCCAGTCAAGGGGGTTAACGTTTCAAATCTTTATGACTGGATGACAAGCCACGATTATGACCAACAGATCAGTGGAGGAAGACCGCCAAAGATTCAATAGGCAGAATCCACGGAGGATGTTTCAGAGCTACAAGTATTCAATTGCCTTAGGATTAGGCGAATTTGGGTTATAATGGGTCATTATTGAATCGCCTTCAAAATGGGGTGATAATGCAATGTCAACATTTGACAAAAATAATTTAAATTGCCTCAAATCAGAGCGATAAAGACGAAGAACAACAAGCTGAAACCAATGAGAATACGATGGAATGAATAAACTAAGCAAAAGGGTCAGTACTGATTGAGGTCACTGAGATACCAGCGAGATGATAGAATTGAGGTGGGGGAGGTTTTTAGAGTTAGTAAAAAAGGATTTAAGTGAGAGCGGACAAGAGAGAGATCCATTGAGATTATTAGATTATAATAAAAGAAGAGTTGTTGGGAAAATTGCTCCCTTTTTATTATATATTTGTTTGTGAGTGTTCTGAGAAACTGACGATCTTCATATCATCCGTTCTAATTGCTCAGTGGGCATAACCCTGCATGAAAAACCCTTCAGAGGATATATAGGGTATTGCTGAATTTATAACAAGGGTAAAAACCGAATTATTCCCAGAGTCTGTGGATGCAGAAGAAAGGATCACTCTGTATTTCCCTCATCCTATAACAATACCCTCTGACTCACATGTTCTTGTGGATATGGGGATCCAGATTATCATCCCTCATAATCAAATTTTGGAGCTAAGTGGACACCCAAACTCCTTCAATCAAAGAAGCGTTGACCTGCTCAGGGATTTTGGATCCTGTCTACATGAAATCTATCTTTATTTTATTAGGGAACTTAACAAGTGAAACCCTCCAAGTCCCTTGGTATGCCCCTATTGATTATGTAAAATTATTTCCATTGAAAATATTGCCAATGTGAGATGTTTTGGCTCTTTATGAGATTTAGGTCTAATCACCTACCCACCATAGCTCTGTTCGAAAGTAGAATTGGAGATAATTTGTCCCCAAATGAACATCAGAACGGCAAAGACCACCTTAATGAGTATGGTGATACTTTCCTCAGGACCAAGTAACTATGGGAAAATGTCCAAGGTAATTCACTAATTTGAGACTGAGGTTCAACCTATGTTCAAATTCCGGCTATACCAAAAATCCAAAGTGGAGGAAGCTCAGTTGGCCTTAGAGCTCCAGCAACAGTTTGAGGCTGGTCTACTAGTGCCTTCTAAAAGCCCGTGACTTCCCCACTCTTATTAATTTGGAAGAAGTATGGTGACCACAGTGTTGTCATGGATTATCGCCGCCACAATTATATCACACAAAAAGATAGCTATCCTCTGCTGCATATAAACGTCTCTCTATAAAAAATAATGGGGTCCCACTACTTCTCAGCTATGGATCTCGCCATTGGATACTGGCAAGTAGAGGTTGGGACCATCTAGTACTAAAAAAAAAAAAAAAAAAAGATACTGGCAAGTAGATTTGTCACCAGAAGATTGTGAAAAATGCGCTCTCATATCAAGTGAAGGACTATTTAAGCCCATTCAAATGCCGCAGGGATTCTGTAATGCCCCTGCTACCTTCCAACGCGCCATGGACAGACTCTTAGGTGATTTAAAATACTCCTGTTTGCTAGTTTATCTCAATGATATTCTCATGTTTAGAGAATCTTTACTGAGAACTTAGATATCCTCAGGCAAATCTTTTAGCGGTTATGGAAATTCTTGTTATAACTAAGGTCATAAAATGCTTATTCTTTCAGAAAGAGATGGATTTTTGGGCCATAAGGTAAGTAAATCTGGAATATCCTTAAGAAATTACAAGGTCCTGGCCATTACTATGATGTCCTCACCTAAATCCCTACGAGATGTACAAGTTTTCTTAGGGATGGTGGGATATTATTGCCAGTTTATTTTCTACTTTGCAGACACCTCCGAGCCTCTAGTGTATTTATTGAATTAAGGTATATTCTTCAGTGGAAATAAGAGCAACATCAGGCCTTCAACCTGCTACGCATCTCTCTCTCCCACTCTCCATTACTTATCCAAATTTTGATAAACCCTTTCTCCTCTTTACCAATGCTAGCAATATAGCCATTGGAGCTATACTATCTCAGCACTATGAACCTTAGTGGACCATCCTATCACCTATTATAGCAAAACTCTAACTAGAGCTGAACGCAACTATAGCATTATGGAATGCAGATGCTTGGTGGTACTACTGGCTATCAAGAATTTCCGATTTTATTTATACAGGAAACATTTTACCATAATTAATGGCCATGCTTCTTTGCAATGGCTACAGCAAATGAAGGACCCCTTTGGGAGACCAGCCCAATGGGCGTTAAAACTTAAAAACTAGGGTTTTCCATCATCCATCAACTAGAACCCATACACCAAAATGTAAATGACCTATCCTGGCTTCTATATTAACTTTAACCAACCCCAAAGAAAATCAACTTTACAAACTCTTACCACAATCACATTTATGGAAGGACAAATTTATGACCCTTCAAAAGGAATTATTGAAAAAATCGGCGAATCTTCAAGTCAAAAATGGCCAATTGTACAAACTCTGCTAAAAAATGGGTGACCTATGTATGATCTTCAGCTTGAACTGACGTCATTTTGGAGGGACATTGGCAAGTTGGCCACTGGGGAATTTGGAAACCCTATTAGTGGCTTAAGGCTCAATGTTACTGGGAGAATGCTTCTTTTTTAATCCAGGATGTATTAGAGTACTTCCTGGTATGCTAAAGTCAAGCTGGACCTAATCCTTAATCTCAACATCCAGTGGTTTCACCTTATGAACCCTTCCATACTAGCATTGATGTTGTGGGCCCTCTCCCTCGAGTCTATAATGGTCATCAGTTTCTCCTCCTAGCAATGGATCACTTAACTGAGTGGATTGAAGATGTATTACTACCCTCTTCTTTGGCAAAAGCTAACTCCACGTTTTTATTCAATTAGATTATAACCAATCATGGGTTCCCTAACATAATTCTTTCCAATAATGGAAAAAACTTCCAATTGTTGCAGTGAAAGATTTAGCTAAACTTATGAGAACCACATAATTATTCTCCACCCCCTACCATCCTGCAACCAATGGAATGGGTGAGCAGGTAAATGGTACTCTAACTTAAACCCTCCAGAAAATGGTTATTACTGACCCCCTTCACTGGCCCCAATATTTACCTAGTGCAATTCTGGCCTATAGAATCAGCTATCATTTAATTATTAAGATGTCACCCTTCTACCATCTAGTATTAAAATTAAAAAAAGATGTCACCCTTCCAAACGTTTTATGGAAAAAATCCTTAGCTTCTTTTAAAGTGCAGGCTACTATTGAATAAGCCTCGCCCAAAGCCCTTGAAGTCACTATGTGAAGTACTGCCAATGAATTTTCCAACTTCAGGCCCTTGCTTCCAAGAACCTATCTGCTATAACTAGTAAAGAAACAAATCAATTTAATGACAAGCATGTGACCCTGAAAACCTTCCAACTGGGTGACCTAGTCCTTTTCTACCATCATTGTCCTGGAAGTCATGACAACAAATTGGGCACCAACTGGTTGGGGCCCTACAAAGTCATCTATAAGCGGGGCACTAAACACACAATTGTAGAGATCAGTCAGGTTACTGTAGTAAACTACATACATAGTTGCTTTCTCTATCTGTTTTCCCCCTACTATAAGATCTAGAGGGGGCGTTGTTAGGATTCCTACCCAAATTGGAGATTTAGATGTGTTGGCTGAAGGAAATTAATCCCAATCTGACCAGATAGCCTAAACATTTATTATAGATAATCCCCAACAAAATTCAATGACATTTTATATTGAGGATCAACCTCAACTTATGTGGTCGACTATTGCTCCCTTGGAGCTTTCCTAAACTTGGGTTTAAACTCAATCCATGCAGCAAGTGGATCATATTTGACTGAAATTACCAGCCTGCCACAGAATCCCCAATTGATGACAATTATGGATATTAGCTTAGATTGCTTGCAGATTTGCCAAAACCTCCCTGATCTCATTTATAAAAGGGATTATAAGAAAATAAAAATTACTCTCTTCTTTGCCATATTAAACTAGATTGGTTAGATCTATAAATTTGGGTAAAAACTTATATTTAGGATTTACCACTCCAGGCATAATATCTGATGTGAAGACTTTTAAATCTAGAAAAGTAAAAGGTATAATTTAACACCCATGAGCTTTGGGTCCCCTAGCCTCAAAAATTAAGGGACATGTGGTATCAACCCTCATGCTCCTGACAACGATGTTGAAGAGAAGAATAATAGTGAATAAGCAGGATGATCAAAATTAAACAGCGCTAAAAGAGTACCATGTGGGAGATAAGGTAGCCTATTGAAATCCCTGCGTATTTGGAAGAAGAAACAAGTTGGACGTCTTATGGTAAGGTCCATTCAAGGATATTACAAAGATGGTCACAGATGCATACATGCTAAAAACATCACCAATGGTTGTATAGTAAATTAGGTTCATATAAAATACTTAAAGTATTGTATCTAAAGAAAAAATATAACGAAATGATATAAGATAAAAAAGATATAAGAAAATTAAAGAAAAGATAATATACTTATAATGCGATTAATATTGAGAAAAAAATAAGGAAAAATCAAAGTGTATTAAATTCTAAGGGTTTTAATTTTTCCCATGATCAAGAGTCTCTTGTTGTGTTCTCATCTATAGTAATCTTGTGGGAAGAAGGGTGGTAAACTATGACAACAGTAGTGAAGAAGAAGCATGAACGCTTTACAGGATCAGCTTGCTTTGAAATTGGGTCCATCATGAAGAGTCACAAGAAAGGAGAATTAGAAGATCCACTGCTGTGATTGGTTTGACCAGCCATCTGATATATATTTTTGTTCTTATATTTTCACTTTAATGTATAAACAGGGTTTGATCAACTATTATGAACTAATGATCCCATAGCCACAAATTTATATGAAGTTGCTAAAAAGTCATCTTGATTTTACTAATGATGAATCCTTCAGAGCTCTTCATTTCTTATTATGTATGTTGGTCAATCAAATCCTTAAATCCCGCCGGTGTAATCTCCATTTCTTATTCATTAATCACTGAAACTATGGTCTCAGTGTCCCTAACACCTTTTATATTTTTTGATACTCTGCCCACACTGGCTTAAAATAGTCAATAATAGGGTTATATTGTATATAAAGCCATCTTTCAGAATTTCATTGGTAAAAAAAGTATTGACTATTATGGAAATGAACGAGACAAAACATTTACTTCCTTGACCTAAATTGGATAATATGCCTTTAATTTCCAGGGCTAAGTGCTTCGAGTAGTCATAAATCACACCAATAGGATCTTGGTAATTGAGAAGAGCTTATCTGAGAAGGATGGTCATGTGGAGGGGGATCTTTCTCAAGAGGGTGGCTACATTTAATCTACTAATAGAAGAGTATGAAGAGCAATCCTATTAGCTACTGGAAGTAGTAGATATTGCAGTGTGATCATTTGTTTGCTAAAATAAACCTTATTATTGATAAAGTCTTTGATTTTCTTTGTTTTACCCCAGTTACTGTGTCAAACAGTATCTGGTTGTTTTGTGTGTTAGACCCTGTACAGTTGATATATGACGCTCTAGCACTGATTTTGACATCCACTTTGATTTAAAATGGAAAGCCCTAACTGGGGAATATATGCTCTATATAATTTATTGCCAATAATGACTGGGAAAATCATTGTATGTCGTGAATGCATAAAAGCCTGACCTGTGGAAATACAGGCGTTCATGAATGTGTTATTGGTTAGATCACCAAAATAGTCTTGATTTGGCCTGGAGCTGTGGAACCGCGCTCATAAGAGGTGGAAGTAAGGACAAGATGAAGAGGAAACACGCTGAGGAGGAGGGGCATAAAGAGACACATAAAGCAAGGAGAAAGGAGATTTACACTGCTGAAATCAAATTTAACTATGCTAGCTGATTAAGGCCCTGAAATGAATCATGGTTTGCCTTTATAAATCTATCTTTGCTGGATAATTTGGTTGTTTGGAGGATGTGTTGGGATTTTAAAAATGCCTACATCATCCATCTTAATTGATTATAATAAATTATTTTACATCCGCTGGGGTTATTTACTATAATAAAACCCATAGCAGATGTGGGAGTCATCATTTAATATGGTAAATACTTTGGTTTTAATTACTTATGGGATATTTATAGTTTGCCAGGAGTTTATTCCTCTGAATTACTAATGTTCCATTGGGGAGGATTCCCAACAATGCAACAAGTGACTCAATTATTGATTTAACAATTAATAGTTATTTTATATGAACCAATAAGAGTTTATTGCTGATTGATAAGGGTTTATTTGCAGTTGCTGAGCGTTGACAACTCTGTAGTTGGCAGAACTTGTGGGTTATCTTAAAGTAATGCAACCTGCTGTTAATGGGTAAAAGGTCCTATTATCTAAGCAGGTTGATAGCTTAGTAAGGATAAACTTCTGGGGTTGAGTGAAGGCGTTGGGAAACGTTGTCAGATACTCACCCCTTAGTATGAGTCATGTTCTAGTCAGCGGCAAAATCTGACTAGATGGTTGAAATAATCATCATTTTAAATGACTTCTAAAGGCTAATTCCTTGGCAACGCATGTCATTTCTATTGGGGTGCCAACAGAGATGTTAGGCGTCAATTTCGTATATAAATACAATGATTTCTTTTATAATAAAGCATTTTTATAAAATTCACTTGTAATAACATCTAGATAGTTTTGCAAAATATATTTTATATTGTAATTAGAGTGAAAGAAGAAAAGTTTTCTTTTATATACTTGTCATATGCCAACTCTTGATATTAGAATAGGTGGGTTAGATTTTCCCTTATACATGTTTTTCTCCGTTACTCAAAAGAAAGAGTCAAAGGAAAAGTTCCCTTGTTATTCAGAAGTATCTTCAAGTATCAAAAGGAAGAGCGGTAACACCTGTCTAGCTTTGATGACATACTCTATTTGGTTGTTAAGAGCTCAACTAGGACAATAGTCTTCATGCTATTGTCAACCCATTCAGCCATTACAATAATCAACAATCAAGTCATTAATTAAACCTGTGCAGTTAACTAAAGATTATACATGTCATTATTGATGACTTATCAACTATGGTGTCATGAAACCGCCTAATAAAGTTTAAATCAGCCTGCCAGTATGGGCGAGTGGATACCCTATAATACAAGTCAGGGTACTAGTGGTATAACCATCCATACACTTGATGTTTCGCAGGTAGGGAGACAATTGAGAGATGACAATTGACAATCACTGCTACTATAATGCCCACTTTTAGCCACATAGTTGATAAAGTAGGGGCTGCGGATTCCTCCATAGTAATTTGTTTAAGTACCATAGGGAGCACCTAATCCACTTGGGCAACTTGAGATGTCAAACGCGCAGAGGGGTCGTGGAAACTCACCCACAAAGAGGGGAACGCCTCCAAGAGCAAGTCCACACTCTGACGTCATAAGTCATCTAAAATAGATGCCAAACGCAGGTGATCACCATGACTATATCCCCACTCAAGTAGGGTGGCAACAACAGATAATTATGGCCGCTATAGCTCAGTTGCTACAAAGACTGGGAAACATGACACCTACTGAGAACGTGACTGAATTAGAGCTAACATAGCAAAAAAAAATTTGCATGGATATATTTTTAGTGAAACAAAATGGAATAATGAATGACAACAGTACTTTTGGGAGGCTGTTTTCTATATGCTAACGCTTGTGGAATAATCAAATTTTGCATTAATCAAGAGTGATGCAAACACTTTACTTTCAGCATATAGACATTTTATACTCTTCATGATGCCAATTGATCTCATCCTGTCCAGATGACTTGGGCTCATTTTTTCCACTAATTTTCCCTTCCAAGCGCAATTCTACTTGATGGATTGATGATTCTTTGTCTAGCAGGTAACTGGGTTCCTCATGCCCAGGCCATATATGGGAAGTTCCATTGGGTAATAAAGGGATTTAATGCACCTGAACCTGTTAGGTTAGGCTTACTTTTCTGGTGGAATAAAAACGCATAGATGGGGTTTGAACTCAATCTTAAAGCTGATGACTAATTACGCTAGGCATCAATTTATCAATTCTAGTGAACCCCTCATTGGGCCCCAATATTATTAAGGGGGATTAATGACCACAACTTTTCTGCTGGTGGTGACTTCTTACTGTCACTACCTCCAAACGCCCCACCGAATTATGTGCACCAACCCTTGGGTGGTGAGATATGAAGATAAGGGCAACCTTAAAGGGTAGGTCATCACTCACCTCTCATCCACAAAATGGGCTAAATCACCCTTTGAAACGAGAGGAACAACCTCCTTTTTCAGCCCCTTTTTTGTCCAAAAAGGGAATTCCTCATAATTGAGATTCAGAGGGTGTTCCCCAGAACTGTAATTAATCTTTCCTCTTTAAACAGGTGGAGCACCACTACTAGAGTCTTGGGTGAGGGTGACGTTCTTGTGGGCTTTCAGCAACTTAATGGCCAAGAGTGTGGCAATATTAAAGGGATGGCAGTGAATTTTGGGTTAAAGGTGTGGAAGGCCTCAACTAGCTCACAACAATGGGTACAGTTATGGGCACTGACCCAACTATCTTTATATGACTGAAACCCCTTCCAGGCCATGTGATGGTACTTTACTAAACGTTGAGATATCTGCGAGGCCAAAATTCGCTTCAACCTCAGCCTCCTCTGATCCCTTGACCAGATTTGACTCTGGCACCGCTGGGTCCTTCCCCTTATATGGAGACAGCTTAGAATCGTGGATAATGGTTTTTGTTTCAAATAGGCTGGAAGAGTCAGCCTAAACGCGCCATCACCCAAATCTGCTTCCACCACATGGGACCAGAGCGTTTGTTTGCAGGCTTCTGGGAGGCCACCTTCATACACAAGTGCCATGTATTCAACACAATGAAAGACCCCACCTCAATTGCATGGGTAAAATGCCATTTCTGGTCCATGAATCGCTTGTAATTGCTAATGGCTTTGGTCAGGTGCTCCCAAACCAGGGACTGAGTTCTCTAGATTTGCTGCACATAGTCTGCCATAGCAGGGACATCTGGGAGAAGGCACAGACCAAAATAACTGAGGTTCATACCCCTGAGTGGCCTCATAAACAAAAAACCAGTAGATGAATGGGATTTATTGTTGTATACAAATTATGTAAAGGGCAGATTATCCACCCAGGTATCAAGGTGGCGGTGATGTAACAGTGGAGATATTGTTTGAGGATCTGGTTGACTTGCTCCATTTGCCCATTAGACTGAAGATAGTATGCAGTAGAATGGCACAGCTTAATATTCATAATGGCTAAGAGCCATCCAAAAACAAGCCATAAACTGCGGTCCCCAAACGCTCATGATTTTCTGAGGTAAAATGAACATTGAAAATAAATGCTTCACAAATATATAGGTCATTTCCTTGGAGGTAATAGCAGATGAATAGGGGATATACAGTGAGACCTTGGTAAAGTAGTCAACAATCACCATAATCGCATTAAACCCTTTGGAGCTGAGAAGCTCAACTATAAAGTAATTATACTGATATTCACAGACTCTCAGCCTACTGCAGGGTATGAACAAGACCTTATTACCTTATCTATCCAATTTTGCCAGCGCACACATTACACAACTAGTGATCCATTCTGGGATATCCTTGGAGATCCCTGTCCGGTTAAATGTCTGCTTCACCAAATCAGGAATTTATCATCTCTCAGGTGGCCCAAAGCAGGGGGGTCATGATGAGCTCAAATCACCTCATCACAGTGTTGGGGTGGAACCCAAACTAGGGATCTAAACAAAATCATCTTATCCACCAGTAAATAATTTCCACCAATGCGCCAAAAGTACTAGCTGGTCAAACAACTCCATTACCACCACGCAGGACGATTGATCCACTATTACTAAAGAAACTAATGGCACATCTAAGCCTCACACCACCACCAAAATTTTGGGGGAGCAATAGCTAGAATCTAGGCTGGCAGAATTACCGTGGAAAGCTCATGTCACTCCTTCTCCATTGGACTCAAAGAAGGGTTTTAACTTAACAAATCAAGGAGAACATTTATAAAACCTTTGATAAATCTTCAAATAAAATTAGAACTGAAGAGGTAGCAGTAAGTCAGTCCTGGCAATGCACCAGCTTCTGCAGTTTTTAGAAATACATTAAGGCCTGATGATCGATACACTGATCACTTCATGCCACATACTCTGAAAGAGATACTGCCAATGCATAAGCAACCATGCCACATACTCTGAAGGAGATACTGCCAATTCATAAGCAACCATGCCACAGTGGCCAATTCCCTATTGTAAATGGCCAAAATTACTTGGAGAAAGAAAACTTTTGTGAAAAATAGGTGACTGGATGTTCCATCCCACATATATTTAAAGCAAGGCCAACTCCACTGTAGCCAACAAGTCATTGCATGCTGAAATAAATAGTCTGGTTGAATCAGCATGTTAGAGCATGGGAGGGCCAAGAACTCTTCCTTGATGGCGTCAAATGCCCGTTGACACTCCTCTGTCTATCTGAAAGGAACATTCTTCCCTTCAAGGTATGTAGCGGTGTAGCCTGCTGCAAGAAACTGGGTGATAATTTCTTCAAAATATGATTGTGCCCAAGAAGCTCCACAGCTGCTTCTGGGTGGTAGGGGTAGTCCATGCGAGGGCAGCTTCAAGATTGTTGGGCAGAATATTGTACCCATCTTTGAAGCCCATTTTTCCCAGGAAGGTAACTCTTACCTAAATCTCACACTTTTAAGGGTTCATGCAAAATCCGCCTTGTGTAGTGCAGTCAGCACCGCCTCCAGGTCCTGTGAATACTGCTCAGGAATGGAGAATACACGTTGATATCATTGATATATGCCACCATACAGGTGAGCTGGAGATCACCAAGAACCTTGTTGATCGTATGCTGGGATGTGGATGGGGCGTTCTTTAAGCCAAAAGGCATAATGTGGAACTGAAAGATGCTCGTTCTAGTACAAATTGCTGTAAGCCAAACATGGCCTTCTGACAACCAAATTTGTTTAAATGTGTTCATGAGAGTGAGCTTAAAAGCACCCAGGATTTAGCAATCTCCTGGATAATAGTCTGATCGAGGGGATGGGATAAGAGTCATGAATAGTAATAGTTTTTAACTGTCCATAGTCCACTCATGGGTAAAACGTTCTGTCAGCCTACTGAGTAAAACTATGGGGGATGCAATAAAAGAAGATTTCTGGAACGCCCATTCTTGAAGCATATCATCTAGTCACAACTCCAGTGCCTTATCTTTCTGCTTCATGTAGGGATAGAACGGACAGTTAATATTGATATCAGCAACCATCTAACAGAAAGCAATTTCATACTTAGAATGGGGCTGGAGGCGGTTAGCTTTCTCCAGATCAAAAATACCCTTATATGCTACCAAAGCTGGGTAAAAATTGGGTGGAAGGTGGTGAGGGAAGGAATTGTTATAATGAAACATACACCCTGTTCCATTGCCAATGTATCAATAAGGGGAAATGTCCACAACAAATAGTATTTGCAAAGGATAATACATTAGAATCTAGGTTGATTTTAACCTGTTGCTGGCGCCACCAACCCACATCCAGAATAACTGTGAATAGCAGATCTGGCACTGTGGCAAATTAAATGCATAAATAAAACTGTGCACAGAAAAGGGAACTGGATGGCGTACCTTATATGAAGCCAATGGAACATAGGATGTCTTCAACACTAACGCCCCCACATTGAGGTCCAAAATGAGTTCCTGCACGAGTTTAAAATTTATAAAGTTTCCTACCGCTCCCATATCCATAAGAGCCTCAATTGACACCTTATATGTTCCCAACCATATCTCAAGTGATAACAAAAAGTAGGTAAAATCATGTTTATTTGAAACAGCACATGACACTGCCAGCTTAGAAGTAATAATTGCTGAGTTGTCAGGGTAGCCAAAAACTGGAGAGGAGATGGGTTCTGCATTGGGAAGAGGTTTGTCAAAGTCAGCTTTTTGTACCTCTGACAACAAAGGCACCAGAGAATTGAGAGATACCTGTTCCTTTGAGGTAACCGCCTCCACACTCAACACCAGAGATCAGAACATAGAAAAACTAGATGAGGAAAAGGGAGCATTATCTGGAACTAAGTCATACACACCTGACATGTGGTTGGAACATTCACACTGAGCGGAATACACAATGCCCACCACTTTTTTGTTCACAGTTTCACTCAAAACTGCCACAGTAGGGAACATTTTTGATACAACGCCTACTCTACCCTGTGCACTCTGAAGCATGGCGCCAGTAGAGGTGGACACCACAGCTGTCATAGAGCGTGACAATAATATTTACTGGCCTGGAACTCAGGGTGAATTATCACCCAGAATACCAGCAGTGTACCTATGGTACAGACATCCATATTATGGGATGTGAAAGTAATAGGGCAGCTGCAAGAACTATCTAGAGTTTCCCAGAATTGGCAATCATATTTACTAAATTTCTGGCGGACTGCTTAAGTTTCAATTAAATTTTGAATTTTAGTGATCTTTTTTGGAACTAAAGGGTGGAAAAAGGGAAACTAGAGCGATGTCAGAGCTTGTTGGGGTCCGCTGCTTTATAAACTCAAAAATTAGGTAACAGAAACAATTGAATAACGTCAGGGTTCATTTGCAATTTGACTACATTGGATTGACATTTTACAACCTTTATGATGCTTGACCGATTTCAGCCTGGCTAGCTGACTTAGGCTCAAACTTTGCCACCAATTTTCCCTCTGGAACAATTCTAATTGTCATATTGGCAACACTTCATATGGCCTGCCATTTGGTGCACCCATGGCCAGGCCACATATGACTGATCCCATTGAGTAGGAAAGGGGTTTATTATACCCATACCTATCATGAATGAGCTCATGATTGCCAGAGACACAGGAAAATGGCAGTTAAGGATTTCAAGCCTAAAGCTGACTTGGTAAATTTATTTTTTTCCTAATATTTTCTTGGTTTTATCAGCGGAACTCAAACTTGTTGAAATAACCTTTTGTGGGGAGAATTACTGCCATTTTATGATGGCAATGGCCTCTGGATGCTGCCACTTCCTAACACACCCCAAATTTTATGGACCAACTAATGGGTGGTTATCATGGGGGAAATGACGCAATCTTTTAAAGGAATATGCCAACACTCACCTTGCATCTACCACATAGGCTAAGTTGCCCATGATGACAAGTGAGACAGCTGCTGGCTTCCTCCCATTCTTGGTACAAAATGGGAATTTCTCAGAATTGAGCCGCAGAGGTTGCTCCCTAAAACCTACAGCAACCGCCCGTTTCAAGGAAACTAATTGAGATTTTCAGGCAGAATGGTTAGCACAAATAAACTCCAGAATGTCACAAAATACCGCTGTCAAAACTTCTTATTAAAGACTTAAATCAGGAGCCTGACTCTATAGCTTTATTGAATTAGGGCAGATCTAAAGCTTCTGCACCTAAAGTAAAGAATTTTATGAGATGTGCCAATCTTAAAATCAATACCTGTATCACTAAGGATACCAAAGTAAACAAGGGGTGGAAACTCCATCCTGGTTAGCCAAACACAAAAACCCACACACCCAATGGCAGCATCTCCTTACCACACTACATCCAGGAGAGCATCACTCCATTGGGCATCATTAGGGAGGAGGAAGCCACCATATTTGCCAAGAACTGAATCTGCGACTCTGCCAGGGTGACCAAAACCTGGTTCACCACTTCAGAGAGGGAAACGCCAAACTTATCACCATAGTGTGAGCCAAACTGGAATGGATTTATAAGATAGGAAGTGTTGAGTCAGGAACTCCGCACCACCTCATGGAAACATCTTAAAACAATAACTGACCATATAAAAATACTAAACTAAGCACCAATTTCAAGTTCATTTAAATAATGAGACCATTGCATCACCTACTTCTAAAAGCATAGAGAAGATGGCAGAAACTAATGATCATTTAGTTATGTCATGTATCCAGCTGATAAAGCTTAAACTATCTTGCCAGTTTGGATGAGTTGGACACATAAAATACAAGCCAGATTACCAGTGTTATAACCATCTATATGACTTGATCTTTGTCAGGAAAGAGACAGCTGAAGGATTACAATTTAAATCACCATTAATAACATGACCGCTAGTATGTACAAAGCCTCTAAAGTAACAGCTGTGGTTTCCGCTGTTATAATTTCTTTAAGCACCATAGGGAGACCTTAATTCACTTGGACAACTTAATATTTAAAACGTGCAGAGGGGCTGTCAGGATTTCTCTGAATTCTCTTGTCTCTAAAAATTCTACTCCATCATTTCCCCCGGCATCATCAAAAGGAGAGTACAATATATTTAATATATCAAGGTTAACAATCAATCTCATCCCAATTAATTGATTAAAAATTCAATCGCGCAGAGATTAATTTGCTATGATAGATTATGAGCCGTTATGAAGCCTATAAATATCCCATCCTTTCAATAATAAAATCAGGTCAAATTATAATCTGTTTTTACTTTAATTTTTCACTTTTTGGAGAATCCACTCAGTGTATCTTTGAGAGAAAACCTGCCCCATTGGAAGTGTAATTCAAAACTTCCAGACTGGCGCTCACTAAAGGGGCACTCTGAGTTACTCACCAGTGAAAATGTCAATCACTACCATGGATTCTCATTTTTCGCCTGAAGAAGCTCAAGGCCATGAGCAAGGATATATATTATGATGAGTTCATTTAACTGAAACCCAAATCCCAAGATTACCCTCCATGTTGGAATTTCATGCCAACTTGGATTTTTATGGTCCTAACTTAAGCTTTACCTCAGAATTTCAAATATCACCTGAGGTTTTACAAAATATTATCAATCAACTGCTTGAAGGTGCCTTAATCCCTGGAATACATTCTGCATGATTTCAATCTAATGCTGTACTTCTGTTTTGTGGGAAGTGTTGCAAACCTCCCAAATGTCAGGAATTGCCCCAAGAAATACTTGCACCAGTTCATACACCAACCTTATACCATTTATTACCCATAGTGGGAATGCACCATCAAGGGATGCTCAATTTACTAGAAGGACTCCAGTCCTTGAATAATCATATTCCGAATTTTTCAAGTCTGCCTCTGAGTTTATCCAAGATAATTGCAATGCCATCATTAGTAATTGGACCCTTCTCAACGAAAATTATCAACAGCTTATTCAGCTCAATATCAGAATGTCTGATTTTGTTGATGTCCAGTTCACAAAGCGAGTTCAGGGTATTCAGAGAGAATGTAGAGAGGGTATTTCTCAACTCTCATAGTGTAATCAATTGATGGAAGAGGAAATTAGAACCTGTCTTGTTCAATTGGAGCAGTTTCACTTATGAATTCAATTCTGGGTCAACGAGGTAGAGAAAACCACTGGAGCTATGGGTTCCTCGGGGGTTGAAGGACCTCATGGGCCACCTGGGGGTGAAGGACCACGTGGACGACCCAGTGTTGATGGACCTTGTGGACCCCCCAGGAATGTAGGGCCTCATGGACCTCCAGGCGTGGAAGGACCCCAGGGACCCCCAGGTGCTGATGGGCATTCAAAATCCTCCAAAAAATTGACTCTCTCTTGAGCATGATGGACCGCTTGCATGAATAACTCTATAAATTGGCCAAAGAGTTTAACTTAACCCCCAATGGGGTACCAATTGATCCCCTTGTCATTTCAGTCTTTATCTGATGAGTTGATAAATTTGGGTAAATGGGCAAAAGACACCGATATCCTACTCCATGCTTGTGAATCTAAAGGAGAAATGCTCCAAGAGAAGATTGAGGCGCTGGAACTCAAGTTTAATGTCTAACAAGAACAAATCTTTGAGTTATCTCGCCGATTAGATGAGAAAGTGGAGCTTGCTGATCTGAACCATCAGATTAGTGAAATTTGTACTGAAGCCGCTGGTCCTTATCCTCAATTTTCTTCCCAAGCGTCAGACTCCAACTCTTATGTTTCCACTCAATCAGAACAACCCAGAGTTCATGTTTTAACCACTAATGCTCCATGAGTTTCATGCTGTTATTCAAGGACAAGTACTCCCCGGGGAAGTCAGCATTATCTCCTTCCTCTTACTTTATAAAAAGGTGCTAAGTGAGGCCACAGATCACCAAAAAATGAATTTATTTGCCAAATTTGCCTTACTTGTTTGTGTCAAGAGAGTGTCTGTAACTCTCTTGTTCCCAGCAAAGTGATGTGGAGCGCGAACCCACATTGCTAGGGAACTAGCTGTTAAGAGAATGGGTAATGAGGCACCTAGAATGGTGCTTGAGAAGGAGGTAACCCAGGCGAGGGGTGTAAAGCACCACATATGAGAACAGATAAGTAAGAAACCTCCCAACTTGAGTAGACACCATCAGGATGTCCATAGTCGAGGGTAACTTGGAGTGAGTAGACTTGAATGTCTTGGTCTGGAGGGGACAAAAACGGCCCAAGAAAGCACCTGGAATTCATGTAAATTGTGATAATAGATATTGGCCCACATAGTTGGAGACCATCATAAAGAGGTCCACCACCATGTTCGCCCAAGGAACCATTGTAAAAAAACGTAAAATAACGGTTAAATTTATTAAAGAAAGTTGACCAACAAGGAATGTTGGTCGCAAAAATGTATTTAAAATGTGCTGGGGAAATTTGGGTTCTGCGGAAATGCACCCAAGCCTTGACGCTCCAATAAACAGATGCTTCCATCCATTTTGGTAAAATACACCAAAAGTGCCTTCACTCAAGTAATCAATTGAATCCTTATTTTACCTGAAGTCAAAATTTCATAGCTGGAGTGGGACTCAGACCCTTGCTCTCCAACCATGCGAATTGAACCATTTTCATTTTAAAACATAAATTGTTTGTTTCAAAGCCTGGGCCGAGATAAGAAGCTGGGCGTTTTGCACCCCATTAGTATCAACCTGGGCATGCTTGGCTTGCACCCAGCGTAGATCTAAGGTGTGCTTTAGGTCAGGATAGGCCTGAAGTTTTATCTTCTGGGCCTCCTGTCGCCCAGCCTTATCCCTAACATCAGTGCCTACTATTATGTCATCCAACCATGACAGTTTGGCTCAGGATATCATGGTACCCCATTTGATGACTTTCTCTACATGGTCTCAGGTAAAGGAAGCGCTAATCAAAGAATTTGGGAGTGAGCAAACTTTATCCTCTCAAAAACAGGCTTTTATGGATATACAGCCCCACTGAAATGAATCCATCAAAGACTTTGCTCATCAGTTCTATTGGGAAGCTCAGACTCTAGTGGCTTGTGGTCAGTTTAATTTGGATGATGTAATTATGGCAGTTATGTCAGCTTTTTCTTCCAGAACGCATATGTAAGTTTATCTAATTAGTGCAAAAAAGAATTTTTTAAAGTATCTTGGACATTAAGGAGGTTTTATTGGAATTGCCTCCTCAATTCTCCAAAAAACCTCAAGTTCATGAGTCTCCTAGACCTAGTCGCCCCAAAGTTTATGCTATGCCTGAAAATACTAGGGCAATTCAGTCTGACTACTGTCATCGATATTTTCATATTGAGGATTGGTGTTTCAAAAAGGAAGCAGATGAGAAGAAGAAAAGAAATAATCCCAATAAGATTCTCCACCTCAATAGAGATATGAGTGCACAGCAAAAACATCAAATCCCAGTCAAGTATAATAAAGATGAACATTCTTCTTCTTTGCCCTCCTTGTTGGCTTTATCCTCTCAGTTCAGAAGCACCATTACTCATATTGACTTTCCGAGTGAATCAAGTCAATGCTAAAGCTATCATTGATTGGGATCTCCAGTGAATGTTGTTTCATCAAAATTTATCAAGCTGATCAAATTAACACCCAATATTTCTCACTTTGAAGAATATGGCATGGCTGGACCTCAGAGTACTCGGTCAATTGGAACTTTTTCGTTCCTTCCCCTGAAAACTGGGAAATTAACTTTTACAATCCCTGCCATTGTACTTGATAACTTGAGTTATGACCTACTTTTGGGGACTCGAATTTTATGAGAATTCAATGGAATTATTAATTATTACAACTCATCGCTATCTCTATTGGGGTATAGAGTTCCCTTACTTTTGTCCAAACATGCTCATGCATGACGTCAGTTATGTCTGCTAGAAGGAACCAAAAGGTCTTATTCACTTCAATATCACGTTGGAGATTCTCACGTAAAATTACCCCCTACATCAGCTGATATTGAAGAGGGGATTCCTATTTTTCCCTCAAAAAAACTTAGTTATTCTGCCAAAGCCACAGGTAATTGTTAATACTTTTTTGCATTTTTCGATTCCCAAAGGACAATTGTTACAAGTTCAAAGCAATTTCAACCCTTCTGCTAAAGAACTCTTGCCTTGTCCTGGAGTATTGGATTCTGCTTATTCAGGATCATTATCTGTCTTACTGGCGAACCTTACTAATGAGCCAAAATTTGTATATTGAGAGCATCCTATTGCTTATGTCAAATTACTGACCTTATCTCAGATTTATGATGTTAAACCCTTTGTAAGCCTACAAGATTTTGGGTTGGAAAGTGATCAGGAAATCCTTACTGTGGGCCCTGCTATTGGAAGACCTCTCTAGTAAACAGGAGAAATAAGTGCTTCAATTGTTGGACAAATTTGGACTTTTTTGCTAAGCATACTTACGATTTTGGGAAGGTGAATGGAGTAATGCACTCTGTTTAAACTGGTGACCACCTTCCTATTTGTGCAAAGCCCTATCGTAAGTCTAAAGTGGAAGAATCCCAGGTTACCAAGGAGTTGCATCAATTATTGGAGGCTGGACTATTTAATCCCTCCAACAGTCCTTGGGCTTCCCCGCTGCTTTTAATTAAGAAAAAGGATGGTTCCCACCAAGTGGTTTTGGATTATTGCAGACTGAACGCTATTACTTGACGAGATTGTTATCCCTTACCTCAGATTGATGATTCCCTTGGGTTGTTAGCTGGATCAACTTATTTTTCAACTATGGACCTAGCCATTAAATACTGGAAAATTAAGCTATCCCCAGAAGACCGTGCCAAGTGTGCCTTGATATCGAGTGAAGGTTTGTTTGAACCAACTTATATGCCTTAAGGATTAAGCAATGCCCTAGCAACTTTTCAAAGGGCCATGGACAGTATGCTATGGGATCTAAAGCTTACTTGTGTTCTGATATCTTGATGATATTACCATGTTTTCCAAAACATTTACCAAACATTTGGACCATCTAAAAGAAGTTTTCAGATGAATTTGGAGCTCTTCTTTAAAAACTCAAACCCTCCAAATGTTCATTCTTTCAAAACAAAATGGACTTTTTAGGACATCAGATCTCAGCTAAAGGAATTTGAACCCTCTTGGACAAAATTCAAGCCATCCAACAAATGCCTCCTCCAACCTCTCTACGTGATATCTAAGTCTTTCTCAGCACGGTTGGGTATCACTGGCAATTTATACCCAAATTTGCTGATATGTCTGAACCCTTATATCACCTGTTGCAGAAAGAAGTGCCTTTCAAGTGGGTTCAGCTCAGGAACAGTTGTTCAGTTCTCTGCATACTGCCTTGACAAAGGCACCTGTTTTAATTCATCCCCCTATTTGACAAGCCTTTCTTTTTACATACTGATGCAAGCAATCTCGCTATTGGGACTATCTTATCCCAATTTGATGAAGAGAAGAATAATCATCCCGTCGCTTTTATAGCAAATTTTTTTAAGGCTGAACGAAATTACAGTGTCACTGAGCGGAGTGTTTGGCTGTAATTCTAGCAATCAAGCACTTCCATCCCTTCTTATATGGTAACCATTTCACTGTTATTATCAACCATTATTCTTTAAGATGGTTGCAGAACATGAAGGATCCTGATGGGAGGTTGGCCTGTTGGGCTTTAATGTTGCAAAATTACAATTTTTCCATTGTTCATCGCTCAGGTGCTCAACATCAAAATGCTGATGGACTGTCCCTATTGCCTATTCTGACCTTAGATCTAGAATAAGAACGCCTATATAGCCTCATTGGGAGACATGAGTTGTGGGATTAAGAAACTGAAGAGGATCGAGCCTTTCTAAAATAAATTACCAAATATACTATGATTCAGGACAGAGCTTTGTAATAGAAAGTCAAATCCAAGTGGGTGCCCTTTTTGCACCCCAACTCTAGATTTCACGCTGTGGTGGAAGGTCACAAACAAGTCAGTCATAGCGATTTAAAAGAAACTCAAGAATGGTTGAAGACTTGATACTATTTGAACAATATGACTGAATTCATTTTAAAGACTCTTGACTCATGTCTTATTTTGTAAACGCCATGGAACTACTAACCCTACTTTTCAACATCAAGCTATTCCTCCAACTAAAGCATTTGAGGTGGTCAGCATTGATGTTGTAGGTCCTTTTCATTGGGAATTGTTTGGACATCAGTATATCATTATAACTGTTGACCATTCAACTAAATGGGTTGAGGCCATTTCCATTGCTACCCCCTTGTCTAAGACTACAGTGCTATTCCTATACCAGCATATCATTTCTCAACATGGGTGTCCCATGGTCCTTATGTCAGATAATGGGACTAACTTCACCTCGCGACTTATACAGGAGTTATCTAAATTATTTAACACTGCTCAGTGATTTGTTATTCTGTATAATCCATCTACAAACGGGGCCATTAAACGAGTCAATGGAACCCTAGTCTTGATTTTAAGGAAGATGGCCTCCACTGACCCAACTCGGTGGAATTTTTATTTGCCTAGTGCCTTGTTTGCTTATTGGATAAGCTATCATCACATTATCAAGATGTTTCCTTTTAAGTGCATATGTGGGCGGGATCCTTCAGGCCCTTCTAGTGTTCAGGCAATACTTGAGGAAATCATCCCAGAAAACTCTGATTTAATTATGAGGAATCTGGCCAATGAGATTATTTGTCTTCAAGCCCAAGCAATGAAATTGATTGAAGCAACCACTCAAAAGGAGACTCAAAGAAGCAATCAAAATAAACCTGCCTTACCTGAATACCATATTGGGGATTATGTTATGTACTATAACTCTCAGCCTGGTGGGCGAACTGAAAAGCTAGGATCTAACTTTTCTGGTCCCTATCAAGTTATATTTTAAAAGGATTAGAGTATTTGATTGTTCATGTTGATACAGGTATAGTGATAAATCTGTATTCACCCTAGTTCCTTTAAAAAGTCACCCTCTACTGTGATCAAATCTTGAGGGGGAAGTGTCAGGATTTCACCAAATTCTCTTGTCTCCAAAATTCTACTCCATTGATTCCTCTGGCATCATCAGAAGGAGAGTGTAAATTATCTCAATCTATCAAGGTTGACAATCAATCTCATACCAATCAATTGATTGAAGATTTGATTGTGCAGAGTTAATTTGCTCTGATAGATTATGAGCCGTTATGAAGCCTATAAATATCCCATCCTTTCAATAATAAAATTAGGTCAAATTATAACCAGTTTTTACTTTAATTTGTCACTTTTTGGAGAATCCAATCAGTGTAACTTTGAGAGAAAACCTGCCCCATTTAAAGTGTAATTCAAAACTTCCAGAGGGGTTGTGGAAACTCAACCATTAAGAGGGTAACGCCTCAAAGAGCAAAGCCACATCCTGACGCATTAAGGCATCCAAAATAGAGGTCAACCCAGATGACCGCCATGCCTATATCCCCCACTCATCAGGTAGGGAAACAACATAGTAATTTTGGCTAATATACCCTAGTTGGTATGAAGACTGTAGACATGGCATCTACTAGGAACATGACTAACAGTGAGCTAACATAATAAAAAATTGCGTGGAGATTTGTTTATTGGACCAAAAAAGGATATTGACTAACAACAGCACCTGTGAAGGACTATTTTCTTAAATGCTAGTGATTTGGAAATATTAATTTTTGTGTTAGCCAAGTGTAATGCAATCACCTTCAATCCGTTCAGATTAACATTCTAAACTCTTCATGACGCTATCAATCTTATCTTGGCCAGATGATTTAAGATCAAATTATGCCACCAGAATTCCCTCCCAGCGGGAATTCACTTGGTGGATCAGTGACGCTTAATCTGGTGGATGACTGGGTGCGCCCATGGCTAGGCCACTTATTAGAGGTCACATTAGGTATTGAAAAGTTAAATGCATCCAAACCTGGTGAGGCTAAGCTCACCTTTTCTGGTTAAAGAAAAAAGCATTGATGTGGTTTCTAACTCAAACTTATAGCTGATGACTCAATTACGCTGGTAATCAATTTATCGATGCTAGTGAACCCCTTATTGGGGCCTGAGATTATAAAGGGTGAGTAACAACCACAATTTTCTACAGGCAGTGGCTTCTTGCTTTTATCACCTTAAAACACACAACCCTAATTCTCTGCACCAACTTGGGTGGTGAGATAGTGAGGTAAGGGGACAATCTTGAGGGGGTAGGTTGTCACCTACCTCTAATCCACCACATGTGCTAAATTGCCCTGGGAAATGTGAGAAATGGCCAACTTATTCACCATCTTTTTGTCTAAAAAGGGAATTCCTCATAGTGAGGTACAAGGGGTGCTCCCTAGGACTTATATATGAAGTCAAGCTCTTTTTTCTTTTAAAGTTATATATAGAGTTTAAATTGTCTAGTATATGAAGTCAATAAAATTAAAAGATATTTTACATAATAACAATATCACAGTATTTGTAACTTGAGGTCTTTTTTATCTCTATAATAATTAATATCTGTTTGGCTTTCCACAAAAGGCAATAAGACAGGAGGTACCTGCTGTCCTTCTTTTTACAAAAATCCTATTACTGTCCCTCATCGCCTAGATGTTTGTACGTTGAGAGGATGTACTCTTGTTTAGAGAATTCCTCAACTATACCACTAAAAATGCAAAAAATGCTTCAGTAAAGTTCTCATATACTGCTACCCTTTTCCCAAAAACTCCCTAATTTCCAAAAAAAATAAAAATATCAGATTTCATTTTAATATATGGTAAAATTAATTTATTTTAATGTGAACATTAATTTTATGATCACCAAATCTGACTCTCCATTTTCATTTCCTCAATATCCCTTTCCAAATTCTGTATTTTGCTTTCAATTAAGTGCCAGACCTAACATCGATGAATCCCCCCTTGGGTTGGGACCATCTAGTACTAAAAAAAAATTAAGTGCCAGACCTCCAAGGGTGGATCACAACTCAATTTTAAAAATTTAGTAAAGGCATTAGAAAGTTAAATTAAACAGCAGCCATTTCATAGTATGCTCCATTATATCTTTCAACTCTAACTCTTGCAACAAGTTTTTAATCTGACCCTTTTCTCCAAGCATTAAAAGAGGAAATTACATCCCAAGAATAGGATGCAGAACCCAAGGACAATGTAGTAACCCTCCAAAAGTCATTTCTTTTATATATGCTAGTGATTTTTGTGAGGGTTCTGGCCTATCTAATTTTCATCTTTTTCTTAGGTTTAGATAGATTTTCCTTGCCAATTATTTTAAATTTGTTATTTCTTTGTAAAAGTATCCTTGAGTATCATGCACATTTTGTAGCTGCCATAAGTTGCAGAATTAGCTTACAAATTATCATTTAGAGGGCTTCAGGGACTTCTTTATACTATTTTCTTGTTTAATTAAGAGCCCTTAGAAATTTCAAGTTAAAAAATAAAGCAAATTTGGACTCCTCAGGTTTTTACAACAAATCAATCTATGATTTTCCTGATCAAAATTGTATTATTATTAGATAAATATATCCAAATATATCTGATAATTGAAGTACGGTGTTAAATGATATATGATGATACTTCCCCAACCCTTTTGACCTGTTTTCTTCTTTCCAAATCCAGTCAAAGTTATATGGGCCACTTCAAAAATTATATACGCCTTCAGTAATTTTCTCCTCCTTTTACCTCCACATCATTAGAGGCCCATGAGCAGGATATCCAGGGTATATGCTCTGCATAAGAGGTTTCATATGTTAATCCAGCTTTATTATTCATTTTAAGCGCTTTAATTCATTATGCATTGTCAAAAATTAAGTCAATAAAAACACCTAATTCTAAGTGTATTAGCAACTTTTGATGGCATTGCTATCTGGCCCTAGTAATTAGAGTATGATGAATATAATTAGGTTAATTAATTAGTATTTGTATCAATTGATTGATTTATTAATTATGATTAAACTAGTATATAATTCCAATCCAACTTATATTTATAAACCTTAAGGGTGGTTAGCCATCCCTCTCTCACACAAATATCACTTTTTATGACAAAAAGTGAATTGAACAAGGATTGAGAGAGCAATCAACTGCCATAACGCACTGTAATTTTATAGAGCAGTGAACAAAGGCCAACCAATCAAGCATAGGGAAGTCTAGCCACCCGTCTGTGCGCAGAATATAGAAATGGATGACTTGCCCACGCCAATAGGGAGTTTTATTAAGAATAATACCAAGGTCGCTGAGATGTATGAACCATCTGCTGACCTTCCCACCGGCCCAAACCCTGACACAACTAGAAATGGGTCTGGGCATTCCACCATGTATTCGCCAAGTAATAAACTGGTGATATGAACAACAATGAAATGAACAAATGTGTCAATGGGTCATGGAACCCTAACAAATAGCATGAATGATGGGGTCAACTCCCTAGGATCAATGCCCACTGACACCCAGATGACAAGTGTAACCTTCCGGGAGCAGGGCCTGACGCTTTGAACAGAAGAGTCAGGAATATTCCCCACTGAACCTCAATCAGCAGAGGGGACTGGGGCTTCACAGGGTGAGAAAATTCTTGCTGATAATGCAAAAAACCTGGATGAGGTATTGTCAGGATCTGAAACTGACTCAGATTTGAATAACAAAAATTGGTGATTCAAACCAATGGAGTCAAGCAATAAAAAGCTTTCTTCTGACATGGAGAAACTTACTGAATCAGCTTGGGGTATTTGGGTGAAGAACAAGTTGGACATCAATCCTGAAACAGCTCAGTTGGGGGAAATGGTCCCTGACCAAAATTGATTCAGTAGCATGAGTAACTCATTGGGTGGAATACCTGATACGCAATTGAGCGCAATCCCCAATGAAGGCATTCCAACAGGGGGCCATAGCTTGACATTGTATTGATGGCCGACCCCAAATATCCAATCACTGAACCAAGCTGATCCATTGAGGACCAACCAAAGTGGGGGTGACTCTATATTGGGGACCAAATCCGAGGGATTGGACACCTGAGAGGGATCAGCAAAAAAACTTAAAGTATTACTGGAAGGGGCAGAAACCCTGACAGTGGTCAAGTCGACAGCCAGGGCCCCAGTTAAATTTATACCAATCCAGTCAGACATGTTAGCACGTCAAGGCGTGTCCACCCGTGAGATCAAACAATGGGAGACCCTCCAGTTTCTGTACTCTATGGCGACTCAGTGGGTCTCTAAAGGAATCAATCCAGCCATTGCGGCTATATGGCACAACCATAAATTTTCCGCCAGAGCGGCCAAATGCTGGCTAACACCCAAATCTTGATTGATATAGTGGTACAATTCAAGGCGTCCTGAGTTTGAACCAAAGAGGCCCTGAAGTGGATGAAAATCCCTGTGGACTACAAGGTGATAGAGGCCACCATCCGCGAAGATTTAAAATTGGCAGATGCAAAAGCCTGGATGGAGGCTGGCATTGACCTATTAAACGCGATGTAATACAACAAGGTGAGCATTATGGCACATTACGCCCAAGCCATTGGGAGCTCGGGCCTCAACCCAACAAGGTAAACAAATACACTAGATGTTTCCTGAACGCACCTATGGCCCTCAAATGGGCCAGACACTCCATTCCAGTGGGCATGGCGCTGGAATGGTACAACACTACCTTCTCCCCAGAGGAAGCACTACCATGGATTGTGGCCAGGTTCAAGGCAACCAAGGCCTTGCACTGATCGTATACCCATATTCCACCTGCCACCGCACCAGACCTGATGAAAGCGGTCTGGACAAAGGAAAAGGCAGTGGAATGGGGACCCTTTAGGGATTGGTCACTGGAAGAGGCCATCAACTGGTCCGCCAATAGATTCACACCGATGGAGATAAAATACTGGTTCCAAGCAGGGGCCAGTATGGACCTAGTGCGTGAATGGGCAGAACTGGGGGTGACCAAGCCGATTCATGAAACCCTCAGAGGCTGCCCATTCCCAATCGCAAAGTGGAAAATCTGGCATGACACTGCAACACTCGCTGAGGCTGCAGACTGGGATGTGGCGGGGTTCACCCCCAATCAGCCCAACTGTGGATGGAGCACAAGATCTCGCCACAGGCAGCAACAGCAATGAAAGGAGTCACGACCCCAGACTTGGGCTGAGAATGGCTCAAAGCAGGGATCTGCATCAAAACTATCCAGGATTGGAAGCAATCCTTCCTGGAACCAACAATATATGCCCCATACACTGCCAAAGGCTTCACCCCCTCAGTAGTATTTCAATAACGTGAAGCAGGGGTTCTGGTGGACATGGCACAGGTATTCACAGATGGGGGCTGGAACAGCATTACTGTAAAGGACTGGTTTCAGCATAGCTTGATTACGCTGGAGGTCCTCCAACAATACCTCCACCCAACGTGCGGCCCAGAATCTGCTCTCAAATGGTACTGACTGGGGTTCTCGCCAGCGGATGCCCTAGAGTGGCAGAGCCTGGAGATTGGAGTGCAAATGGCTAAAAGTATTAACCGCTGTGGTATCAACAGTCACCAACTCGGAGCTCGCCTCAGCTGGGGTTTCAGCCTCAATAAATCAGTAAGTTGGATTCTGAAAGGAAAGACCCCGCCGATGTACCCAAACCAAGTGTAAAATTAAAATCATACAGCACAGCGGCGGCGCATACTGAGGATGACGCCTGGAATGGAGCAGGGAGCCACATTTAATCATCCATCAATTGATTAGCAGAGGCTTTACAGATTGCCAGGCACTGAAATCATACCTTAAAGATGCTATTTGAGTCCATCTACAACTAGTGGAGGAGGAAGAATGGTCCAGTTTAATTTTGTCAATTTACCAGGAACTAGATAAAGTCCTAGCTGGAGGTGACTTCAATCATCACTGGGTCCCCAAATGGGGCTATATAGATATATCAATCCCAGGCGAGTTGGACTGCAAGAAGCTCCTCAAAATTGGCATCAAGTACAAGGGGATTTATCTTATGCCAACCAAACGGCAAGGTGGGTTACCTTCCAGAACCTCCCCACCAACTGCAAACAGGAGTGGGTGCACGAAGTGATCTGGACCAGGTTGTCATACTATGGGGAAGTACACAAATTCTGCCAAGCTGGTGGAGATTACATTGTGAAGTGCCTCCACCCTCAGACAGTGGAAGCGCTGTATGGACTGGCCCCCTGGATGAAACTGAATAAGATTGCTCTACCCAGATTCATCCGCCTGCCTGGCCTTGATAGGGTAGTGTATGTCAAACAGGAGGATGCCAAACAAGTGTGCCAGTTCTGCTATCAGACCGGCCACACTATGGTTCAATGCCACCATCATAAAGGTAAAACTACTTGGGAGTACAAATATGACCCCATCGGGGGAATTACCAAGGTGGGCACCAAGACCTTCCTCCGCCCAAAAGCCAGAGAATGGATCCCACAAAACTTAATGGAGGTAGCAGATATGAAATGCCAATGACAAGAATTAGACCTGGCACACAGAGAGGCGTGGGAACAGGAAATGGCAAAATGACCCAAAGCAGATGATGAACCATTTATAAATCTGAACCCCAAATCTTATGCAATGGATGAGGGAACCAGCCCAGGACCAGCAGAGAAACGTCCAACCCAAGTGGAATGGATGGTCTGGGAGGAGGAGAGATGGCAGAAGGCGAACCCAAAGAAGTCTTCCAAGCATGGGCAGCCACAGGATTCCAACAAGTTGAAATCAAAGCCTGACAAGATGAAAGGGAATAAAAAAATGAATTAGAAGTCATCGGTGAATGAGCCTGAGGTGACCAGAGAAAAATTTGCAGGAAAGTTGAGATTGACAAAATTGGCCAGGCAATTGTCAACTAAAAAATCAGTTCTGCCAATAAATTGAATGAAGGGGTGCAAATCCAGCTGATGGACAAGGGCAAATCTGCCAGTCCGCCCAAAGAAAATAAGGGGTACCCAGACCCAATCATAAAACCATCCCCATTAACCATCAACAGGGAGATGGGGATGGCAACCAAATTCCCAGTGCACAGGATGCCTGAGAACATAATCTCAGTCCCAACCAACTGACCCTGAAAACCAAATATTGCACCCTGCCAACCATCAACACCACCACCAACAACCAACCTGACCTCTGTATGTGACTTGATTCACAACCCAGACAATGCTAAACCTCATACCCATGGGTTAGGCAGCTGGAAATGAGGATAGTGACTACAAATGCTTGGGGGATGGCGAGAATACAAATGAGGAGGAGGAAAATGCATCACTTGAAAACTAATAATAATATTGACCTAATTTTTATTTCAGAAACACAAGCTGGTAACCAAAAAGAAATGGTGCTGAGCTCAAACCATGACAAAAAACCATCTGTGGTCCCGCCAGATAGGCCACCAAGCCCTATGGACAGACCACATGGCAATAGTCGCAATGGACAAGAATAGACCTGAACACGCCAGTAGGATCTTGATAGCGATGGCTACAAACAGAGAAACTGGCAGGAGTATATGGGTGGTAGCAGTCTACGCCCTGCCAAAGCTCCACAAAAACCATATTTTTGGGATTTTTAGCAGAAGTGCCATCTGAAGTGATGACGGTAATAGCAGGCAACCTAAACTGCTGGATGAATGTGAGTCAGGATATATACCTGACAAGATAATGCCCCAAAAGTAAAGCTGATGAGATGCTTGATTACCTAGTTAAATCAGGGATGTGCCTAATGATTAACAAAGAGGATGATGACCTGGCCAATCTAACATGGTGGAAATACAATGCCGCTGGATCCCCGCTGTCAGGATCATGGTTATACTACATCCTTGTATCATCGGACCTCATGCCAATGACATCCAACAGTGAGGTTAGCATAAATGCTGAAAGTGACCACATGGTCATCCAGGTGGAGATTGACCTTGAAGAACCCTCGAGGAACCACTAGTGGAAATTGGCACCGCCACATTGAGGAACAGGGATTGGCGCTGAATGGTAGATGCGGGACTGGATCAGTTAATAGCGCATCTGGACAACTTCCTGAAGCTAGACCTGCTAGAAAGATGGACCCAGATCAAAACAAAGATGAAACACTTTAGTATAAAGTTTGAAAAAGTGACCTCCTACAAGTATATAGCCGCCATGAAGCAACTGAAGTCCAAAATAGAAAGCCTGAGGCTCACCCTCTGGGACAGCGAGGACTGGTGGAGTGAGTACTGAACAACGCACAAAAAATATTGGGCTATAATGATGAAACAAGACTCAGAGAGATGGACTAATGCAACTTACCATTATCAGAGCTTAGCGAGGATGATGACCAAAGAGGGCCTAAACACCTCAAGGAAATCTGAACTAAGGCTAGGGTACAGGAAGTGGAGACAGTGGATGGGGAAGTATCAACAGACCCTGAAACAATCAAGCATGAAGTTGAGCTTTTTTATGGCAATCTCTTCCAACAGCGAGAAATGAGCAAAATTGGTGACAAAAACCTTATTGACCTGGCCAAGCTGGCACTGGATGGCTGTATGCCAGAAGACATCGCCAAGCTATCTGCTGAAATCTCTATCAATAAAGTTAAGAGGGCGCTAAAGAAGTTGCCAAGAATGAAAGCATCAGGCCCTGACAATATATGTGCAGAAATATACAGCATATTCCGAGACTGCATTGCACTGGAGCTCAAAGCCCTCTTTAACCACTGTTTGACCCATGGCAAACAGTTCCAGGAGGACATGAGACCTGAATTGTACTTCTGTACAAAAAAGGCCTCAAACGCCAACTTTGGAACTGGCGCCCAATTGCACTATTGAACACCGATTATAAACTGCTCACGCGCATACTATCTAATTGGCTGATGGCAACAGCACCATGCACACTTCATAGGGCCCAACACAGTTTCATTAAAGGCCGTAGTATATAGGACAGCATAGGTTCAGTCCAAAGCATACTCCAGGTTACGAGGGGTATCAAACAAGGATACCTTATGTTCCTTGACATGGAAAAGGCATATGACCGAGTAGCGTGGTCATTCTTACATGAGGCACTGAAGGCTGTCGGTATCCCTGACATGTTTCAGGCATGGATAATGACGCTATACTCAGGTCTGATAATGAAGGTTATGGTTGCGGATGGCACAACCAACAAAGTCTCTGTCAGGCAAGGTCTCCGCCAAGGAGACCCCATGTCACTGATACTCTTCAACTTTGCAGCTAACATTATACTGGTGGCAGTGGACATGAAGCTTTAGGGTTTAGTCCACCCTAGCCAAATGCCACTGAAGATGCTAGCATTTGTGGATGATACAGCTGTAGGAATAAGCTCCTCAACTGACCTCCAGGGCGCCAAGGATTAATTAAACCTTTACCAGCTTGCATTTAATGCAAAAATAAATTTGGAAAAAACCTCAGTAATGAGGTTCAGCAACCCAAACTTCAGCCCGCCAACTGACACAATGCGCAATTACAAGCTCCCAGACAGTCCAATACCTTGGGATACTCTTCAATAACAAGGGACCAGTTGTACTGGAAACTGAACAAGATGTATTAACAAGCTTATTGTTCCAAATGTCATGATGGAAAAGTGCCAGAATATGCCTCAAGGAGAAAGTGCAGGCAATAAACATCTTCATCTTCTCAAAGCTATGGTATGTTGCTCACATGCTGCCAATGAGCCCAAACCTAGAGAAGAAAATCAGGTCAATGCTCCGAACTTTCCTGTGGTTCAAGGTGAAGGCGGTACCAATTCCACTGGAAGCTCTGTCAAAACCAAAGAATGAAGGAGGCATGGGCCTACTGGACTTCAAATCTCATGCCCAGCGCATATGGGGGAAGTCATTTCTGAAGCTAGCACAGACGCACATGTGCTGCCCAACTCTAGCATGGGGTGTGAACTGGGAAAGGGCTCAAGGCCTCCAAGAGCCAGTCTCCCCTTGATTGTTACATGAATGGATGATGAACCACCTGAAGATAACCTTACAAAAAGGAGCCCCACACTACTAGTGACTCTGCAATTGGGCCATGCGCCAGGGTGGGTGGTCATTCAAATATCAGACCGAGAGGTTGGCCAAATTCAAAGGGATGTCAAAGCACATAATTCTGCAATGATTACTGCAATAAGCTGGGAGGAATATAACCAAATCACTGACAAATATGTAACCAAGTCAATCAGAATTAAGTACAAATTGATGCTGATAGAATATGGGGATCTGCTCCTGAAACTGGGGCACAATCCGCCCACCTGCCCATGAATCCTTAATGACTGGACTACCAAAGGCCACGACACAAACTATCTGATGAAGGAGTTGATTTTGGGCCTTAACACCCGCTTAGTTACAGCCAAACAGCAGTTGGTAACATGGAAAACTTTTAATCAGGCATCTAAATTGGGCAAGCACAGCGGGCTGGATTACCAGCACAAAGAATGCCCCATATGCGCTGAACTGGAAGCAGATATAGCACATTGCTATTATAAATGCGCCATGTTCAAAAAATACTGGTCCACGATGTGATACATCCTATCAGGCAATCGTTCACCTCTGGGTATACATCCATCTCAGGACCTGTTCTTTACAAAAACCCTGAGAACAGCTCCAATCCAACTATGAGCCTTCATTTACTATCATTGTGTATGAGTAATTCACTGTGCACTCATCATCAAGGTTATGAGCAATGAGTGCCCCCATCACAGAGGTTTGGTATTGAAGACCATTCAGATTATCTCCAATCAGCTCTGCCAGATCTCAAAATTCTCGCGCATAATCCCCAGGTGTTATAAGGCCACACATTTGGCTTTCCCCACCGGATTGCTCATCGCATGCGATGAAGCTACTAATCATCTGAGAATAGTATAGCCTGTAAGCCTGCTGCTGCTAGAACTGTGGCTAGCAATGGCAATCGCCAATCATCAATGGTCGGAGGTGCTAGAACTCTAGCAGCCTGAATCCCTGGTCTTTTTACCCTCAGCCAAATTACCTGTATTCCACCCTCCCCTCTTAATTTCCCTTAAATTTATTTAATAAAGTATGGAGTTTAAAAAAAAAGTAAGAGTGGTTAGCTGAGCAGGTAAAACTGCTTCCACCCTAAGTGCTGGTTTTGAGTTCAAAACCTGTACTGGCTAGGAAAAATTCTTGGTGTGGTATATTTGTCCCAAGGTCGACCCACCTCAAATAGTTTTTTTTATTTATAAGCCTTAACTGGCTAGGTTTTTGGTTGAGTATATATAAGAGTATGCTGTCATATTTTTTATCTTTTTAGTACTAGATGGTCCTATTTTCTTATCTTATTAGATAAAATAATCATACTAATAATTAAACAGAAGCTTTTCTTTCCCATAAGCATCACTTTTGTTTACAGTTGATTAAGTTGATTCAACCAATCATAAATTATCTTAATTGTGCTGTTTAATCATGGGATGAAAAAAAGCGACTAATTCACTAAGATAACACACCTATGCAGCAGCAATTAAAGAGAACATCATGGGTCAGAAGTTCTAGCTGATCAACTTTAACTGTAGTGCAAAGGAGGGACCATATGTCCCAAACAGTGATTATCTTAAGATGGCCCAAGATTTTCACCAAACTGGCAACATGAGACATGCATTTCCCAAGTTCTCATATGAATTTTGTGTGAAAATTAATTTTGGCTTTGGGGAACCTCTACAATATGAAGCAGTTTGTTAGGCTATCCCAGGACGCTTCCTAAAAGCTGTAAGCTTGACTGAAAAACTCATGATGGGAACCTTAGACCTTGTCTTTGCTACTGCTGAGGCTGTGAACGCAGCTATAGCTGCCCCATTTGTAGTCACCTACACTAAGCAGAGAGTAGGCAAGGAGCATGAACAAATTAAAGCAAATATCCCAATCACATGCACCCATTTTTGGGAGGATGAAAATTTATTTGTGGTGCTAAAATAACTTCCAACCACTAAAAATTGGGACTACCTGGAGGCAGCGCTAACAAGTGGCCTAAGCACATATGGAGAACTAGCTTATTTTGAAATGGAGAAAAACTGCCCTTTACCTCACTTGACTACAGCAAGTCTGTAGAAATGATACGCCTGAGCATGGATGCCAAGGGTGACATCAACACAATCCCATGCAAAGTATACATCTTAGACCTAAAAGAGAGTCAGTCTTGCCCTTTCTTAGTCGCCCAGAAAAGAGTCTGCTCATATGCATGAGCTGCAACAAAGTAGGGCATAAAAACAATGCCTGCCTAGCTACATGAGAGGAAAGAACGTTTATCATGAAGAAAGTCTGAATGAAATAGATCAGGGGACTCATTAACAGCCTACCTCTGGGGGTTATAGGCTAACAATGAGGTGGTCCAACCGATCTCTTCAGAGCAATGTTAAGAAGCAAAGATGGCCAGAAAGGCGGCGTAGAAGGTCAAGCAGAATAAGCAGAAGGAGGAGAAAGAAGCAGAAGCTCAGGAGGAAGCAGCCAAGTGCAACATTGAGCAACAACATGAGCACCTCTCTAGTATGACCGCCCCTAAGACAGCCCAGCAGCTGCAAGATGATGAGCATCAGGTATTTCAATCTGAAATGGACAGCGCACACTTCCTACCTGTACACAATGGAGCCCAACCCATTCAAATACCAGTCAATAAACCCATTTCACAAGCCAACAGTTTCTCAACCCTCAAAAGGATGGAGGACAATAGTGCTTATTGTACGTAGAACCCAAATTGGAACTCTGAGCCACCAGAATGGCAATCAAGTACACCACCAGCCCAAACCATTTATGAGGGTCCTATGACTAGGTTCAAATAAAAGCAAGCCACCTCAGCTGCACAGGGTCAATCAGGCCCTATGCAGTCATAGCTGGTGTACTGAGCTCACTAACAATTAGAACTCACAAAATAGCAGGACTCTCATCTAATTAGTTCTTGGATAAGAAATGAGGGCTCCTGCTAAACCCATTGATAAATGTGCTTGCCTTGCAGGAGCTCAAGTGCACCACTGAAAAGGAGGAAGAGTGGTCCAGGCTCTTTCTCTATTTGTGAACATACTGGACCTCTTTTGTGGATTTGTAGTCAAAGCATTAGCCCCCATCACAATCACCAACTACTACTCTCATTTAGAAGGAAGGGTTCTAGTTATGGCCTTCAAATTGGGGAACCAATCATATTAGGCCACTTCAGTATATGTCCCTGTTGAGGCGGACAAAAGGAAGAGTTTCTGAGCAAATTAATTGACTTGAACTTTCAAGAAGAAACGATTTACCTAGGGGACTTCAATTGCTGGCTGGATGGAACCCATGACAGATGGCCAAATGTCATGAACCCATTAATAGGATAAACCAATTATAGCAATTAATGACAACAGGCCTTCTAGATGCCAAATCATTCTCAGAATCATGCTTTTCAAATTTGATGCGGCCAAATAATGTAGGTAATCAACTAATCAGTGTCACTAGACTGGACTGGATTCTTATACCCATGTTATTAAAATCACAAAGCTTGAGATTTTGCACAATTGACCTACATCTATCAGGCAACAGAATGGTGAAAATTAGTATCCCATCAAAGGAAGAACTGCTCATGAACCACCATTGAAAAAGGATGCTGCCAAAGAATGTGAATCTGGTCAAGTAGAAGATCAGACAAAAAGACATGTAGAAGAACTAGCCAAATGCACTGACTCTGAAACCTTATGGCAGCAGTGGCAAATGTTAAAAAAGAAAATTCTATCAGCCCTAGCCCACGCAGCCTCCCATGCACAAGAAAGGAAATAGCAGAACTTTCCAAAGCTCATAGAATATTAAACTGTATGGAAAGATATCCACCTCATAGTGGCTACTCATCACAGTGGGCTAGAAATTGGGTGAAACAGACACTAATTGTCAAGAAACATAAAAAACTCCAAACGCACATGGAGGCCCTCCAAGCAGGTGCCAGATGGGCCATTCAGGGGTTTGATCATCCAAGTTTTCTATCAGACTTACAAAATGAGGTCCAAAAAAACCAGTCTCACTAAACTCTAAACATGAAAAGGCCAAACCACTAGCAACCCAGAAGTGGTAGCATCCATCACCCACTCCTACTACTCAGAATTGTATAAGGTGTCCCCAACAGAGGAAGCTGCTAAGAACTACTTCATCAATGCTGTCCCCAACCACGCTGAGCATTTAGGCAACCTTGTTGACCCCATAATGTAGGATGAGCTAGCACAGGTTCTATGGAGACTACCTACCAACAAGTCATCAGGACCAGACAGCATCCCCTATGAGTACTATAAAGCACACTACTTTTCTTTCCTCTTGATATCAATTTCAAGCAATTTTAGAAAAAAAAACAAGGCAATATTCCACCTCCGCCTCACCACACCAATCTCCAAATTTATGTCCTTGGATCCACCACCTGCTGCCCCAGTATGGGGCAGCAGTGCTCCACCCACTAGCATTTACTGCCCAGCAGGCAAACACATGCAGGCTGACTCGTCCAGTCTGCCAAATACATTTATCTGCTATGTTTTTCTGTAATGGATGGGGCTCTCAAGTCCCAGCCCGCCACCAGCCCTAAACCACCACCCCTATATATAGCTGTACCAACTCTGTATGGTCCTGTCCAAATGGATGGCCTTGTCAGGCATCCAGGCCAAGGTGCGGTGCACCAGCCTCTGTCACCATGGGCCCCCAGCCGAGGTGCATCTCTACAGCCTATGTCACCTCAGGGTTACCTGGCCAAGGTGTGATCAACTGGCCTCTGTCACCTTAGGCCACTATGGCTCCTTCCTCTCTCACCAGGGCAAGGCCACTCTCAGAGGATCCCAGTGCATCCACCCCCTTCCCTCTCCTCCTCATTGCACCGCCATCCGCACCCCCAATCCTCATTTAAATAAATAAAATTAAATAAATGGATCCAGTGAATAGCGGTCTTTATTGGGAATGGACTCAAAGTCAGAATAGAATTCCAAAGTGAGGTCCGATGAGATGACCTCACTTTGATATACTTTTCCTAAAAAGGCTAAATGAATTGTAAGTAATTAGGGGCGCACAAGCTTATGGAATTGATGGCATCCAGGTAACTTGACAGAGAATTGGAGGGAACCTCAGCACAAACAACCAATCAAATAATTAATTTATTTATTTTTATTCCGTTATCAACCCAAATAGGAAACTCCTATTCAGAATAATAAAATTGTAACTATTGACACACACAAATCTCATAATTCCCAACCTTATAAAATTCATGTATGATCATCAATTGTTACATCCTCCAAGAGACTTAACACTTCAACTCACACAAATCCACCCAACCTGCCCCCACCTCTAGCCCTACCCCAATCCAATATTCACTTTTGCCTCCACATCAAGTATGGTCATCTCTTCCCATATGCTGACAAAGCAATAATTGAGCTGACAACGGCCACCTTTGTGCAGCAGGGTTTATCAACTTCCACCCTTGCAAGGGCTATTTCAATATTGGATTCACCACCAAAGAGGATGCAGCCACTGCAGCAGCTACACCTTTAATATACAAAAACACCCTTATTACCACTACACAAACATGCCTCCCAGATGATACCACACTTGTGGTAACCTTTGCAAAACTCACCTCACACCTTCCCCCTCAAACACTCTAATTAGAGTTGATATCAGGGTTATCCACTTATGGCAAAAACCCCATCCTCAAATTCAAAGTCCCAAGTGGTGCTGAACGCCCTGCAGCACCTCGGGCAATGGCCATCATTACCCCCCCCACCAGATGAACATGGCCTAGCATATCCCACCATGTGTATATATCCTATCTGCACCCAACCATTTTTTGGGCCTGCACTAACAACGGTCGCACAATTTGCCCCCTCTGCTATGAATTAGACCACACCTAAAAGGCATTCCAATATAATTCACACCCTACAAACATGGCCAACTCCAACCATGAGGCCACAATAACAGCTTTCAAGTGATACTTTGACTGCCCCCGCTCCCACAGGCCATGCACTCAAATCAGAAGCAAAATCTAGCACCTCAAACCCAATCTGGCTAATGCACACCCATGCCAACTAATTGGGTGCAGGATTGGACCAATGTTTAATCCAAAAAATCTTTCACACCAAAACCTACCCATCTAAAGTCACCTGCCACCATATCTTTCCAAATCAACCAAAATTTCTGGAACTTATTGGTGGATTTGACTGAATCTGGTAAAATTTTTCCACCACCAAGTTATCCAATTGATTTAACACCTTATCTAAATTCAGCTTTTGATACCCCAGCTCCAACCAACTGATATATCCCCAAACCCAAAACCTTTTTCCAAAGTGACCACCATATTGCTGAGGTTGTGGTGGCCTAACCCAATAGTCCCCGTTTTTGCAAACTGTGTGCCTAATCTGTCATGGAATTTAAAAAAGGGATGCACCTCCCTTGTTCCCCTCCAATTTTCCTCCTACTTCAAAAGAGGAAATCCAACACCTATATGAAACTGCCATCACCGCTGTCAAGAATATTGCTGAACTGGCAGATTATTCCCCATTTACATGCACCATAAGAGCTAATACTGCAAAATTAGAACAACTTCTCAACAGCTGCATACAGGCTGAACACCACATTGCCAAACTCACAGAGGCTTTGATCCAGCCCAAATTGTCAACCTCAACAACTATCTACTCCACCTTGACCCTCATCCCGCAGATGCCCCAACCCCCCTGCTCTCATCATAGATCTGTTTCTGCAATGCTGAGCCTGATGATGATCCACCCAATCCCTCCTCCCTGTCCACCATGATGGGATAAGCGGCTTGCCGCTATGCCACCTGGTAGATAATTTTCTTGTTTCTTTTTGTGTCTTGCTGCCCAAAAAGAGCGGTCAATTCATGTTTTATGTTTGGTTGGTTTAGTTTTATAGTTTCAGTTTCAGTAATGTCCATCCCCTGGTCAGCTTGCCTCAGTTATATAAAAGTACTATAAAGCACACTATGAAATAATAAAGAAGCCCATGCTATCTTTCTTTTACTTAGTATGCAAGAAGAGTGGGTGATTCCAGGAGGTTCAGAAGCCTATACCATAGTGCTCCACAAAAAAAGGGACTGTACTGACCTGAACAACTGGTGCCCAATATTATAATAAACTCAGATATGAAGATAATGGGAAAGATAATGTCTAAGCGTCTCTCAGAAAAAGCTTGGAGTACATTGTCTTACAACAGCATGGTTTCACCCCAGAGAAGAGCATCTGAGACAACATCCACCAAGTAACAAGCACACTGGGAGGAGCATTCAAGGGCACGCTCTGCTTTCTAGACCAAGCTATGGCATATGACAGAGTAGACTGGGAATACTTGGCAGCAATAATTTACAAACAGGGCTTTTCCAAACCCTTTATCTCATGGATAGAAAACCATCAGCTATCATCCACCTTCTTAGTTTTAGGGTCTGCATTCATTTCACTTCCTGTCACATCAGAAAGAGGCCTCCATCAAGGGGACCCACTTAGCCCTATCCTGTACACCCTCACAATTGGCCCCCTCCTATAAGTGATAAAAAAACAGTTAGCTGGTATAGAGTGTAAGGGGAAAAAACCACTTATGGTTTTGGCCTTTGCAGATTATTGTGTGGTAGAGGTCTCTATAAGGCAGATTCCAAAAATGTAGAGAAGATAATCAGCCTATATGAAAAAGCCTCACAAGCCAAACTCAACAAAACCAAATCACAAGCCTTAGTGCTATCAAATGCTAAGCGCCTAGGCCTCAAAAACAAGAGGACAAAAAGAAAAGTCACAAACACAAACAAAGAAAAGAAGTGCAAAAAATCCAGCTTTATACCACCACCCTTTCAGATGCCTTGCCCAAAGGAACCTATCAAACACCTAGGGATTTCCATCACAAGTGTGAGTATATCAACTCAAGAGGTGGAAGAGAAGATACTTCAGGATATCCAAAGGACAGTGGCAAGGTGAAAGTTCAGAAAGACATTTCTGGCTAAAAAATGTCACCTTGCTAATACTATGCTATTTTCAAAAATTTGGTACCCTGCACATGCTTTTGCTTTCATAATTTTCTAAAAACTCACGTTGATTATACAACCCTGGTCCTGGAGATCATGCTCTCCCATCCAGAATCACCACACTAAGGGGGCCAATTTCTGTTGGTGAGATGGGGTTAATTGATCCTGAATGCAATGCTGCAAACATATTCATGAAATGGATCAGTGCTATGACCTCACAAGATGAGAGTTCGCCTCCATGGGCATCTGTAGCAAGGACCCAAATAGCCAGAAACCTAGCCCTTAGGAACCCAGGATCCCCAACCACCCTATTCAACTACCTAGGTTCACACCCAGGGTTAGTAGGGCCATGATGTGACGCCAGAGGCTAAGGCAATGCTCAATAATTTTAAAATATTAAAAATCATGCCAAGAATCAAACTCAAACCCTAAAAAATGTGCTGTGGGCAAAAACAGAAAACTCTAAAACTTGATTGGCACCCAGCGCCACCAGCCAATGTGAATTTCAAGGGCCAAGCATCCAGCTAATCCAAGCGCTGGATTTCTAAAAATAATTTACCCTTCTGAGCTCCATAATACCACTTGTAGAATATCAAGCAAGCCTCTACTCTACCCCAAAATTACAACGCTGCATTGAAGAGTCACTAAATATCTTTTTTCTATATAGGGGAGCGCTCAAATGCCATGCACAGACGGTGCACAGTGTGCAATGAAGAGGATCACTGCACCACAGGTACATTTCATGTAAAACAGCAGTAAGAGTCTGAGAAGAAGTGGCATGCTTAGCGCAGCTATGTGCCACAAATCCTAACCATCTAGCCAAAGCCTGGCTCTTCTAGGCTGTCAAGGTATTGAAACCTTGATCACAATAAGATAATTTTTTCTAGTGTTATGGGCAATCCACAGTAATTGGGTTGCTGCCACTGCAAGCTCCCAAGGGTCTGATCCAGCTAGGGCTTCCAATAACTTTCACTTTAGTCTAAAAAAACTTTGGCTACTGGCTGTTTGTGGATGCCATTCTACCAAAACAGTGTACATGAGTAGTATCATGGGCCATTTAACATATGATTGAAATTTCCATTGTGCAACAAACATGTTTATGGAAAGCCCATTTACCTGAGGTATCTGAGGTCTTTTACATCAGCAACCCACATATGAAGGTGTGATGTCAAGGTTGTGCAACTAGCTCCAAACTACTCTATTTGCAACCCTCTTTAAAAATATTTCCAATTACTCACCCATCCCATCCCTCTAGTGCATCATCTCTGGTCACATACTCCTAAATAAAAATTAAAAAATTAAAAATAATTGGACAAATATATCCTATATCTCAAATCTAACACTTGGGCCAGGGCTTAAGCAATTAACTATGGTTTAAAGTAATAAAACTGATTAACCAGTATCTTTATTTAATTTAGTCAACCAATTTTCAACATGAACCTTTGATACTACAACACCAGAAATAATTTTAGAGTACAAGCAAGGTAGAAAACTTGATAACTATCTTTGAAATCTAATATAAATCTATCATAATCTTAGCAGCAGCCTCCCTTTGATGGTAACCAGAATTATCTATGTAGATAAAAAATTATCTTTTTATATACTTGTCATAGTCCCTGAGTTCATCTTTCAATAGAAGATGCCTGAAGATTTTATACCATCATCTTACAAATCACTAGCTTAATGTGACATTATATTCTAAACCACCAATAAACAATCTGATACTGATGCAATTTGGTAGAGCTACACCTAATGTAATCTCCAGCTTACTATAAAGCTTTAAACTTTATCTACTCTAACTCTAATTTTACTACTAAGCAGGAGGGTATAACTGGTAGTATAACCATCATAGACTATTTGTGCTCAGGTACTGATACAAACTCCTATAAACCCAATCACTTGGTTACTCCATGAGTTAATTATGAAGGGAAGGTGGGTATCGAGTGCTAAAAGATGGGCTCTACTATATAACTGTTGTATAGTAGCACTCTAAGATTAGGTTTAACAGTTGAGTCTACCCACCTGAAGCCACGCCAACTAGTTGATTAGGCGGTAGTAAATGCAAAGCACAGGGTATAGAAACCTTTGGCATTTGCTGAGTGCTGAAGGCTCTTAAACCATCCTTGGTATAAAAGTTTGATGTAAACTTGATGGGGTAGAATTTTTTATGAATCTCGGTTTAGGATCAAGGGATACGCAAAAGCTTACGATTAAATTAAAGCGTATGATTTGATTTCGAAATCAAGTTTGATATTAAATTAACTTATCATAAAAACATGATATCTAAAAAGTTGGGGCCATTATTAATTGGGAATGGGCTAGGTTTATCAACAATTTATAAACAAAATGGATTTAACATGTTCATTTCCCAGCGTGATTCAGTTGAGTTTCTCACGGGGCCCAAATGTGCTATCGACAAATTGTGAATGTCAGAAAGCGAGAAAAAATATCAAAAAATTATACCCTATTGTCCCAATTGTCCAAAATCACAACAAACGTGTTTGGAGTATTTCAAAAAATACTATATAATACTGTAATATATATATAATATTTTATCATAAATATTAATTAATAAAAAGTATAGTATAATGTGAAGTTTTTTAATATTCTATTTTGTATCTAATCTAAATCTAAACCTCTACCCATGCAGCTAGGAACTTCGATTCGCACGCCTTTTATACGTACTCCTTCTGAGCTCCAATGGTGTTTTGGGTGGTTTTTCACATTTTCGATTTCATTTTAGACGTCATATATGAAAATTGCTATTAGCGATCTAAACCTACGAATTGTTCGCAAAATTCGTCACCCTGTCACCCATATTTGGGTGACATGCGACGAACATGTTAAATCAAACTTCTGGGAGAATAGTAATTTGGGTCGAGTGGAATGATTCGAAGTTTAACGTTACGTAATCGCTTCATGAATTATCAGGTCTGCAATTGAAGGGTTGGTGAGATAGGATTTAAATTTGGTTGATAGTAGGATTTAATAGGCTTGTATCTATCGATATCTATCAATAATTGGTTTAAGTTGGAAAGTTTAAATTTAATTTGATGGTCAGGCAAATTGGACACAAGGCTTACTCAAAAGAGGATTAAGGTGATAAAAGAACTACATTAAAATGTGCCAATCAACTCGACGACCTACTCCACTTTAGGGTGGAACTATTAGTACTAGCTGTACCCGGCCACGCGTTGCTGTGGCTCAGTCTGATTAGATGGAAAAGAAAGAAAAGAGAAACGTACGTTTCATCTAGTACTAAAAAAAGAAACGTACGTTTCAAAAAGCAAAATTTATCCGGCGTTGCTCGGGTTTATTTATAAGCTCACATTGACAGCCTATAGGCTGTACCAGCGCTACTCTCGAGCCACTCGAACTAACAGCTCCGCTGTTACCCTCGTAGCTGGTGAGCTGATTATCCTAACTACTTAATTAAAACCGAACACTGATTTTTATCAGTTAGAGTGAGCAAATTTGTGAATTATTCGATAATATTTGCCAATTCCCAACCACTCGCCCAAATAGATTGAACCTATCAGACTCGATGATTTCAGATGTCAGTCAGGCATTACGTCAGTCAGTCAGCGAATGTATTTAAGCAGATATTAGTAGATAGCCATCAATAAGTTCAGAAACTATTAATCTTAATAAAGTTTCCAACCTCCAACCACTTAGCCAAAATCAATAAAGACTTCCAAATGAGTTAAATCAATCACTTACCTGAAACTATTGAGCCTATTGAATCAACCAAAAAATAAACCACCACTCAGCAAAAACCAATTATTGAACTTACAAAACAGCCAAAAACTACCAACTAAATATCAAAGCCTATGAAACTATCGAATTAAATGAATATGAATATACTCAGCCAAATTGCTGTATAATTACCATTAGAAACGTACGTTTTGGATCTTATATAGAACGATTAAAATTTAAGTGTGACTATTAAAAAAGTGTATTACTATTCCCAAATTTTATAAAGTATTGTGCAAAGTTTGGTTATTTTTAATCATTCGCTAATGAGATAATGTATCTTATATAAACGAAAGAATATAGTAACGTTCGTAAAGAAAAGTTTAGGCTAATTATTGTTGATACTCAGTTTAACACAGATTTGTTTGTGGGTTTAAAGTTCGCCTGATGATCCTAATCGATTCATTTATATATTGATAGACGGCTATTGATAAAATTAAGAAATCATATTATATTGACTCAATATATCATTACCAACCACTCAGCCAAAACCAATTAAATATATCGAATTATCTAAAACATGAGCCATTTACCTGAAACCATTGGCTATCGAATCAACCTAAATCAACCAACAACCACCCAGCTAAAACCAATTGATGAACTTTTAAATCAACCAAAAACCACCAATCACTTATCAAAACCAATTAACTTATCGAACTAACCAACCACTAACTGCTTATTAAAACCATCAAGCTTATTAATCAACCCCAAAACCACCAACCACCCGCCAAAACCATTTAAAATCGAATCAACTGAATATCAAACTGCTCAGCCGTAACAATATACCGAATTTCAAAAAATATAAAATTCTCACTTGTTACATATAAAACTTTTTATTTTATTATGAAAATTAAAAATCCGGCTACGAGGTACATACGGGCCCCCTCCTGTCCACCTATAGCCAAATCTTCAAAGCTCTACATGCCATAGTTTTGGCTGAGCGTTGCACACAACACTTGCTTTTATTATTATAGATGATTAGTTTAAGCTGGAAAGTTTAAATTTAATTTGATGGCCAGGCAAATTGGACATAAGGCTTACTCAAAAGAGGATTAAGGTAGTAAATGAACTACGTTAAAATGTGCCAATCTACTCGATGACCCACTTTAGGGTGGAATTATATAGTACTAAAAAACTGCAGAATCCACAATACCTCAGTTAAAATTTTATTTGAGGCAAGCTGACCAGGGGATGGATATTACCAAAAGAAAGAAGAAAACATTGACTGAAACCTGAGTATGATCAACCCTATCAAAGGAAGGGTTTCCACCTCTTAATTGGGACTCGGATTTTTCTGGTTATGTCATCGTTAAGGTTTTCATGTCATTAGACCTACTAACTGCCAATAGTTTTATTCAGCTGGCACCTCAGTTAAAAATTAGGCCAATTGAAAGTAGTAACAAGCAAGGCTAAATCTAATAAAAGTAGGGATAGTTTGAATCCAAGGGTAAATACCTATCTACCACCCTTATTAAATCTCCATACTAAGGTTTTAATTTATCACAAATTTATATGGTGCCACTATAGATAAAAGAGCAGCTGACCTAAAGGGTGGTTATCCTTTCAGAGATAAGCAGCTCAGAATTGGATTTCTAAATTATAGACTTAGGGTTTGAACTACAAGTAGCTTATTCAACACATTTATAATATAATTTAGTGGATAATAAATTTAGGATTAATAATATCCAATCATAACTTGGTGATAAAGCTAGCCAAACTTTTAAGATTTTATAAATTTAATTGTATAACCTGCTTACAAGTTGGCAGAATGATATGGTCATCTTCAAAGGATAGTGGAGGTAGAGATTATCCAATTATCCCTAACTTTATCTGTGGCGTGTGAACTTCACATAAAAATTTTATGTGAGGGTACAATTGGTATGATTCAACTCATTGTTAGAATTACCCTTCTTCTGGGATATCTGGAAAGCCATAAGCTCTGTGTGAAGCGCACTTGGCTTTCTCTAAACCCTATCCATTTCAGATGGAGTCCAGTTCCTGCTTCAAAGGAACTTGAGGATGAGATCAGAAATAATGCTGGGTATGCTGCCATTGCTTACTGTGATGCCAACAGTAGAAGGGAATCCAACAGGAACACACGCATGTTGGATAAAAATGCCAAGCTTTATGCTGCCATTGATGTGGATGAAACTCATGCCCTCATTTACTACAATCATAAGGATAGGCAGATTATCACCACATGCCGTGGTTCTGATGGCATAATCCGATTCTTAGATGCTGCTTCCACCACTATGATAGATTACCCTGGAGTTACTGGTGCCAGAGTGACCAAAAATGGATTCAAGTTTGCCACTTCTATCAAAGACCAAGTTGTAACAGCACTAGCTGAGCTAATTAAGGAGTACCCTACTTATCAATTAGTTATAACTGGTCACTCCCTCGGAGGTGTCTTGGCAACTCTACTCGCCCCTATGGTGGCCAACCAGCTTAATATAGATCCAAAATCAATTCGGGTTATCACTTATAACCAACCACGTGTTGGAAACTTACCCTTTGCAATCTATTATAATAGCCTAGGTTTTAACTTCACCCGTATTACCAATAAGAATGATCCCTCCACAGATTATCCCTCATTTGATAGTGGTTGGGTTCACGTACATCATGAAGTTCATGTTAACAGTAAGGATAAGTTCTTCGTATGTGGTACCCATGAGCTTGAGGATAAGGCCTGCTCCCACAAACATTCAAGCCCCATTGCCTTACTAACAGAGCATGAGCATGTCGCTGATCTCAAGATCTCAGCTCGTGGATGCAGTTTCTGGGATTTCATTTGGCGATAATGCTTAGACTTTAACTGAATCTATAAATCATCACCTTAATATATATGTGAATGATTTTACTATTTATAATTTACTACAGATATCTAATTTGGACTCCGTACTATCATGTTTTAACTACTCTGTCTACCATAAAGTACAACCTCCCTAGAAAGTCACATTGTCAATAACAATTAATAGATCCTATCATACCAATCTATCCATCTCTAATTGGTCTAACTGATATACTTAATATTGCAATCTGTTAGGATCAATTTAATCATCCATCTAATAGCTTACAAAAGTTTATTGGAAGGAGTCATCCGATTTTAAGATTAGACATAAGATCCGATTGGTTTCAGTCATAACTTCATAGATCCACCTAGAAATTGTCACACCAAGTTAACCTCTTATTCACAGCTAGAGTTTATCTGCAGCTTCACTTGCATCAAATAAAGTCAATTTTATATTTGACTAGCTGTGAAGCTGCATCTTTGCTTGAAGTAAAAATTTATACTTTTGATTTTATCCTTTGTGTTATCACATTATCAAGCTAGTATAAAAATACCAGCCTTGTTTGTACTTTTTATAGTACTATCACTTGAGATCTATTTATTGCCAGATGATTTCAATTAATTAACTTAGTATATATATTTAGCAGGGTTTGGTATAACAATATTAATAAAAAGAGCAATCAGAAGAAAATACTAAACGGTTTATCTGATGAGAGATTAAGCTCTAAGAAAAGAGATATCAGACAAACCTAAAAACCTTGTAAAACAAAATCTATTAGAAAATATCATCAGCCTTTCAAATAAAACCTTAAGCAAATATAAGTAGGTGAATTTAGTTATCAGAATCACTCAAAAAAGATTTCAAAGATGAAATCAAACTCAAATACTACTTTAGATCTAAAAGTCTCAGATTTAGATCCAGTGATTATTCAATCTGGTAAACGAATTTATTAGGTAATTAGCTTGTCAACTCGAAGATGAAATCCATACTCAGTTTTGGATAGTACTAATTCAATTAAGTCATTTTATCTATTAACTCGATCCAAAATGTATGCACTGATGCACCAGTACTGTTCATCAGATCATACCATATGATCTGGAATAGAGACCTAATATTTATTATCTGAAACTATCCACAAACTATAAAAAATCTCCAGAGTATCAGATAACTAACCAATGGCCACATAAATATTTTATCACACGGCTAAAGCCACCTTGAATTTATCCATCATAATCTTATCATTTCTAATCCTATTTAGGGTTTGATATAATTTCTATCATATAAGAAACATTTCAAGCTATTAAATAAATTATACCTTTCTTATAATAATATATTAACTTTAGTTTTCTATTATTACTGGATTAATTTAGACTTTAGCCTTATAATTTTATATATTATTGGATCTCATTAAGAAAGCACAAATTGAGGGGAGGATACCCAAGTGGTAGAGTAGGGACCTCTACCGCTGCCTCACCAAGTTTGATTCCAGTACAGAAAATTTGGGTAGGGGATGACTATGACTGTGTTAACGTTGCGCACCAATGCCCCGAACCGAGATAGCGAATAGCAAAGGCGGTCCATGGAGTTCCTGGCCTATCATACGCCGCGCATGGAGGTTTTCCGGATTTCATCCTCCTTTTCCATTCATTTATTTCCCATTAATCGGTGCGGTATCGTCCCCAGGTCGGCCCACCTCGAATAAAATAAAAAGAAAGCACAAATTGAGCTAATGCCCCAAGTGAGATCCAGCAAAATGGTAAATGGCTATCAATAGGTTTAGAAAGTTTTTAAACTTAACAAATTAATTAAATAACTACTAAACAACGTAACTGAATTAATAATATTATCACCCATGCTTTAAACAATATGACTATCTGATTATCTAAGACTATATAATTTTAATTGATTTAGTATACCTTTTATAGTGGTAGATATCGATAAGTTTATATATTCGAGATAGAGGAGCTATCGATAAGTTTAGAAAGTAATTAAACTTATCGACTTGTCTAAATAGCTACCACTGTATAGGGAAACCATTTGATCTATTAGATCAACTAAAAACCACTCAGCCAAAACAGATTAAACATATCGAATCAACAATCACCAGCCACTTGATAAAACCATCTCAATCCATCGAATCAACTAAAACCCACCAACCACATGATTAAAACCAATTGAATCCATGAATCGACTAAAACCCACCAACCACTTGACTAAAACCAATTAATCCATGGAATCAACTGAAGCTCACCAACCACTTGACTAAAACCAATTAATCCATGGAATCAACTAAAGCTCACCAACCACTTGACTAGAACTAATTGAATTTATCGAATCAACTAAAACCCATCAACCACATGACTAAAACCAATTAATCCATGGAATCAACTAAAACCTCCAACCATGTGACTAAAACTAATTGAATCCATTGAATCTACTGAATCCCACCAACCTTGTGATTAAAACCAATTGAATCCATTGAATCTACTGAATCCCACCAACCTTGTGATTAAAACCAATTGAATCCATGGAATCGACTAAAGCCCACCAACCACTTGACTAAAACCAATTACATTCATTGAATCAACTGATTTTTAACCAATTATCTATCCAAGTTCTAATACATCAACTGAACAGCAGCTGATTCACAATCCGGAACTGATGCAGAAGTGACAAAGCTACAATTTAACAAATTATTTTCTTGAAACTGATCCGAAATCTGAAGTGTGAAGCTTTAACTTAGTAGTATCTGATCCACAATCCGAAGTCTGATACAAAAATGATATAAAAATAGGGTCCAGCCAATCACAGCTTTGATGGGCACTTTCTTTTATATAAAGCTAGGACTAGCATGTAGCCTCAGCTTTGCCTGAGGTTATTAATTATACTACAGCTAGTTATATATAAGATAGTTATTTACCTAAGGTTCGTGGTAATTTATTGAATAGATACCCCACATTTAGTATAAACACAGAGGACATAATTTATTGCATTTGTTAAAAAAACAAAATTAGTTTCACTAATTATTTTTCCCTTATATTTATTAATAGCTCATTTTACCTAGTTTTTCTTGTGATTTTATACCATTTTTCCTTCAATTTCAGTATCTGTTTTTGTTGTAGGAATCCAGCTTATGGGTGCTTGATGGTGCTTATGCCGCTGAATCCCACAAAAGTTTTGATAAAATTTAATAAATAAACAATAATAAAAACTTGGTCTTTATGGGCTTTTATTAGCAGCACAGGGTAAAAAAAGGAAAGGTGATTCCCTCAATATCTGACCAATCTGTACTTAACTGTATTGCAGGTCAGAGGGAATTCAATAGTGAGTTCGGTATAGCTCATTACCATCTGAATTAGGAAATATGACGAAGCAGCCTATCAAAGCTCAGAACACTCACTTCACCTGGGCTGTACAACAGATGGGGAATTAACGGCTGGCATTATATATCCATGCAGTAATGCTTTAATGAGCTTCAGCTAATCCCTATCAGCAAAAATTATTTTACCTCAGGGGACCCCCACCACACCTATAAAAGGGGGTGGTCCCTGCATAGGTGCATGAAGGGACCTGGTTGTGGCTGGGGAGTTCCATTTGATGGACACCCCAGGGTCCACTGCATGATCAGAGAAATCCGACTGCTTGACTTAATGGTTATTGCCCTAGTATTTATCAAAATTGTGTTACCCCAATTTGCAGGGTTCCACCAAGAATTGACCAAGGTTTTTTGGTCAATGAAATCATTATTATTAGTAAAATCACGTTTAGGTTCATTGCAAACTCTTAAATGGCTGACATTTTCCCATTTTAGCTGATTTCAACCCAGGACATTCTTCCTTTACAGCTGAGAGGGTAAATGTCAACATTTGATTTCAACATTTTATACTTAAATTTACCATTTTTCTATTTCAATTTCATCATTTTATATTTCAGTTCCAAAATTTTATAATTTAATTTCAATATTTTACAAATCAATTTTAATATAATTTTTGGTAATAAAATTACATGTTAAAATACAAAATCTAATGAATATAAGAAAGATAATTATAAAATATAGTTTATTGATGAGCATAAGGAAATTCAGCTGCATAATTTATAATATTTATAAGAATAAGTATAAAATATCCTATACTATCAGTAGCTGAAACAGGAACTTTTCTTTCTCGTTGCAAACACTTTTGCAACCCATTCAATTCAAGACTAAATCTAGTTTGATAATCTCATAGAGGGATTAGTCTGCGCCCATGTCTGGGAGCAGTTGGGCAAGCAAGGCAAGAGGAGCAGGCGGAAGGCCCGCGGCTTCTAACGTTTAAAAATGCCCCAGAGAATCCAGCGGAATAGAAAAAAATCTAAAAAAACTGGCGGTCACAATTTCTCCAGAGATACTCACGTGGCAAGCACGATGCAACCAGTACATCAACACACCACATTCCCAGCCACTTTTGTCAGTGGAATTCGGAGTCTGTGTATATCTGGATATCCAAAAAATGGCCCTATGGGAAAAATTTTGTGAAGATGTACACAAAATTTTCCCGACCGCGGTGTACGTTGCACCTCACTCCATGTCGCGCAGTTGGCTGGACCTAGGTTTTGAAAGCAAAATAGCAGCAGATGAGGCTACAGCGGTGCGTGTAGTAGTCGACCTCCCCAAAGGGCAATGGGTCGTCGAAACTAAATGCACCAGATGGATAAAATCAAACCAAATTTTCCTCACATTTGACTTTTTGCCTACTACAGTAAAACGTGACATTTTGGAGCAACACCTGAAAGATGGTCTCGCCATATACGGTGAAATACAATCTTTTGAAATGCAACGTTTCACGCTGATGCCACACCTGTGCACCGGCAAAGCTATCACAGTTCTGACCCCAACTGAGGAGATCGCGAAGGACCTAACCCAGATCCTGCACTCCACCTTTATTGACATCGCAGGGTACACCACCCACCCATTCCGGGTAACTGTGGACAGCGCGCCCCCCATTTGCACCCACTGTGATGTGTTCAGCCATAAGGCACACGCGTGCCCCATCAAAGAGGATGTTACATTCCAAGAGCACCCCTCAGCGGCCATGGCCAGCGGAGAGGCGCACTACGAACCAACTGCAAGCACCAAAGAGGCTTTCCCGTGGGGAGCACAAGGCTGCTACCTATTGGTAAAGCCCATCTCCCCTGCAGGAGCGGAAGAAGGCCAAGCAGGCCTGTAGGACTGCGGCCAAGGAAGCAGCCAAGGTCACCACCACCATCCCACACTCACAACGCCAGGAGGACATGGAGACCTTCGTGGCAGAAGCAACTCAGGAATCCATCACCCAATCAGATTGGGAGGCCCAAGCCAAACGGGCCACTCAATCCGAGGATCCAATGGGAGATTTGATCTCACCCAATCGCTGCACCCAAGCCCCAGTTGAAACTGACTTGGGACCTATCCCAACCAAAAAAATTTTTTTTGCCCCACTCGACGGTGCACCAAACTTATCCGCACCGCAAAAAATTTGTCCGACGTCGGGAAAACAAAAAGCAAAGGCCAAAGCCAATGTGACTCTTTCCACAAAAATTAACAAAAACCCTGATAGCGTTGCTGCTAATACCCACACTGCTGTGAAAGCCCGTGGGGACCTGGAAGAGGCTGGTGGGCCAGGGGGCTCACCCCCTCGCACCTAAGGTGCAATGGGGGAAATCTTCACTCTAGGGATGCTGAATATCACCAGACTCAAGGCCTCCCTGTCCCGGGCTAGGAAACTGAGTTTTTTACAAAAATAATTTACCCATGGATATCCTGGCCATCCAGGAAACCCACTGTCCATGAGGTTCCGAGGAAGCTTGGAAAACAATGCTCCTACCATCCCTATCCTTTTGGTCGAAGCACTGTGGGGTGCTAATTCGGAAAAACAATTTTTTCAAATTTATATCTTCAGAAACATTCCTAAATGACCAAGTGCTCATTGTCACCTTCTCATGGGCCAATGTTGCACACACAATCGTCAACATTTACGCCCCAAACGGTGCACAAGAGCATTGGGAATTTTTCTCATCAGTCAAATCCCTCCTGTTACCCCCCGATTCTTTCCTAATTGGCAACATGAACTGTTGGCTAACCTCACCAACGGACTGGTGGCCACCCTCACCCCATGCCCCACAGGGTCACATAGAACTACGCATTCTAAAAGCCACCCTTGGGTCAATGGATGTGCTGCCGTGACATGCTCCACTGCTCGAAAACATGATGCATCCCCACGTCCACAACGGCCAATTAAGGTCCATGACCCGCATTGACCTTATTCTAGTGCCGGCGAAATTCCAACCCCACATCTCCCACTTCAAAACAACAAAAATAGAATTCGCCGACCACCGACTGGTCTTGATAACATACCACTTACCCGTCACAGTTGCAAAGGCCCCACATTGGTGCAAAATCTGCCCCCCAGAGCTTGCGTCGCCAGGATTTTCCACGTGGGTGGAAGAGGCAACTTTGGCAAAATCATTTGTTGCACCATTTTGCATGGACCCCATTTCCACATGGGCAACTTTCAAAGAAGACACCATCTGCCACTATCGCCATCTCTCATCCAGACGCTCATGAGCCACATTGGCGGTTATATCGCATGCGCTGGCAGAATTGGCCCACTTGGAGTCCAACATTCCAGCCTTAGGATATAGCCCTGCATGGGGCCAGAAGTGGGCGGGAGGCAGCAGCCCACCTCAACGCACTTAATAGGCAACACAAACATCGGGTTTGTGTCCAATACAGGGCCACATGCATCACTAAAGGCGACAAGTGCACCGCATACTTCTTCAAAAAAAAAATTTTGCACCACGCCAGAGCGTGGCCTGCACACAGGTGCAAAGATCAGATAATTCTATTGTGGACACACCGGCTGAAGTGGCAATCAAAATGCAAAGATATTACTCTGAGTTATACTGAGCTGAACCAATTCAGCTGGCTGAAATGGCGGAATTTCTCGACAGAGCTTATATCTGCACCATTTTCCGATACCTGGAAATAATGAATTTAATTACTCTGAATGAATTATGGACTACCATTTGTGGTGCGCCAAACCAAAAATGCCCAGGCCCAGATGGCATTCCATATGAGTTCTACAAAAAATATTCTAAATATATATCCCCATTGCTGCTAGCCTCACTCAACCAAAGCCTGTTGGAAACGCGCCTCCTACCAGGAGGACATGAGGCCTTTACAGTCACACTCTTCAAGAAAGGGGATAGGCTAGACTTAGCCAACTGGCGCCCCATTTCTCTAACAAACACAGACACCAAAATTTTACAAAAATCATGGCTAACCGTTTAGAGACTGTAGCATCTGCCACCATCTCTCCAGAACAATTTGGTTTCATCCCCAGAAGGTTGATTTGGGATAACGTGCACTCTGTGGCTAATGTGTGTCAGTCCACAGCCTCTGGGGCACTTGTATTCTTGGACCAACAAAAGGCCTATGATAGAGTAAACTGGGAATACCTTAGGGCCTGCCTCCAACAATTCCGCCTACCTCCCCGCTTCATTAACTGGGTGATGCTGCTCACAGAATCTGCAACAATGGCAGTGCGCGGCCCAGGTTTCCTAACGGAAGTAGTCCATCCTCAAAGGGGCCTGCGACAAGGGGACCCCCTGAGCCCACTCTTATACAACTTCAGCCTTGACCCACTACTGCGAAATGTGAATGCCCAACTCACTGGGGTCCATGTGCCAGGCCAAACCCCAGTCAAGATGATGGCATTTGCAGATGATTGCGTGGTGGGGGTGTCTAATAACAAAGATGCACGCGCGCTTGAAGCCCTCATCCAGGAATATTCCCGGGTAAGCAATGTGGCACTGAACGCCTCCAAAACTGAAATCATCCTCCTTGGTCAGTTTCAGAACTGCTGGGCCCCAGCAAGTAGTTCCCAACCCAGCCCATCTGCTCGCCCAAGTCCACGCTTTACTAACTCAAAACACACCGCTCCACTGGTGCTCCCCTTTGTGCCACGACCTACCATAGGACCAGTATGCCATTTGGGCGTGTGGTTGGAGGCAGGAGGATACGCGTCAGCAGTAATGGAGTGCCATATACTGGACAACGTGACAAAGCGAATCGCCTCTCTCAGAGCCCACCCTACTACCCTCACTGGCAGGGTTGTTCTTGCCAACTCTATGCTCCTATCCAAAGTCTGGTTTGGAGCCCACGCCATCCCCTTCTCCCCAAGCTTCTTCAAATCCCTGTATGCTTTGCTACAAGGTTGGCTTTGGTCAGGCCGCCCTCCACCAGTATGGCTAGAGGTCATGTTTGGCCCTCATCATCATGGTGGCATGGGCCTACTTGACTTCAAAGCCCATGCCGCCAAGATCCTAGGCACCTGGATTGCGGCCGTCACTGCTCCTACACTCCCATCCCAACACTGGTCCCGCGCAGCCCGCTCCAACTTCTCCTGAGCCTTGGGCCTCAACAATCCATCAAACCCCCACTCCCTGATGAAATACCTCGCATCACACACATCAGCCACAGGTCCTCACGAAACCAAAACCCACTACAAACAAATCCTACTCTCCATGCGAAGCGCAGAGTGGAGAATTCGTATTAGTGGACATACAACCCAAAAGAGGCCGCCCCTCTCCTCAGTTCACACAAGAGGTACAGGGGCTACCCATCCATGATGGCGTGATCCCCATTCGGCCCCAAGTCCTATCCAGGGTGGACTACCTGGACATGATGGACATCCCTTATTCCACTGAGACCCAAAAGACTATCTGGAAATACGCACACCATCCTCTGTTGCAGCCTCAAGTCCGCTCCCATGTGTGGCGCTGCCTGAGGTGGGTGTATTGTACAGCTGAGCGCTCTAATGCTTTACACTAATCCTGTGTCATGTGTGGCCAGTATGGAACGCTGTTTCACCGCCTGGAGAAGTGCCCCACCTCTAAAGTAATATGGCGCGAAGTCCAACGTCTGCTAGGCCAGGATCAAACACATCCCTTCAGTCTGTCAAGAGATATGTTTGCTTCATCAATGGCCTCCCCCTCCCACCCTCCCTTTGTGCTCTGGTGGTAGCAATCGCCATGTGGACTATCCACACGATTGTCTTGGATGCCATCGCTGGATCCATCCCCACCCTCCATGAAGCTGTCCACAGATTCCGGTCTCATTTGGTGGATCACTTTCAAGCATGGATGTTTGGATATCTCCCACCACGTCGCCAGCAGCTGGTCTCCTCCTGGTTCCCAGCCTGGTTCATCAAATCAGACCCCTTCCTCCACACGTGCTCAATAGTGGCTACGCCCCCTACACACGTTCCCTCCCCCTTCCCATAAGTGGCGTTCCCGCTGGCAACAAGAGATAGTATCGCTTCTCTGGGGTGCCTCCCCTGGTACTAAGTTTTGTCTCGTCTGAGTCATATTCGGAAGTGTCCATCCCATGGTCAGCCTTCCCCGCAATAAATTTAAATCAGTAGCTGAAACAGTAGCAGTCTCCTCTATAATTAAGTCTAATAGCAATCCACTTGCACCACTTCTTAACTTTTATCTAACACCATTTTTTTCTTTGAAAAGGCATTTTTAATTAATTTAGCATATATGAATATGTAGGTAAAAACTTAAAATCAAAATTAAATAATGAAGTAATTATCTCTATATCTTGCTTAATATGTACTCTAGCATAATCTAATATAAGATACATTCTATGCAGATTTTTTTGACATGATATATTTCCTATGACTGGGGGGTATATTCAAAATTCAGGCAAGTATGGAATCATAGCATGATGAGCTTAACTGATTATGGGCATGGATCATTTTTGCATAGGTTGACCAATAAAATCAACTAGATCTAAAATGAATTATTATAGATGATGATCAGTAAATTTACTATAGATTTGTTGGAATTGGGCATGATGTAAGCTCACTGGTGCTAATTTGCTCCAGATTTCAACAGTATGCAGATAAAGTATTATCTCAACTGCTGAAATAAAAATAAAAGGGGTTTTTACTACTAAATAAAATAATACCTTTTATAAACTGTAATAAAAGTTAGGTTTATGTCAGTTTTTATTAGGTGGCATTGAGTGGATTAGAAGTGAACCCTCTTTCAATCTCACTGCTTAGTATTTAAATTGACTCAGGGTTTGAAGTGCAATAGGCATCAAATTTATTATTAGCTTTGAGCTTAATTAGGAAATGTGGGCATTTGATCTATTGGAGCTTTCAAATCTCAGCTCACTTTGACAGAACGGCTGATTGAGGGTTGAGAGTAGGTATGACATGTCCATGAGGTAAAGATTTTATATATTTGAGCTAATCACCTTAAGGAAAATAGTTGCATCTTGTAAGACTCCCTTCAAGGTTATAAAAGGAGTTATTTGCAGCGTAGATGCTTGAATTATTTTATAAGTGGGCCAGGGAGAAACCTTTGATGGACTCCCTGATTTTGGAACATATTCAGTGAAATTTACTTACCTGAACTTGTATTATTTTCCTGAGACATATTAGTAAAAGTGTTACGCTGATTTGAGGGGTTCCACCAGGAATTTACCAGAGTCTTTTAGCCAATTATATCTGTATTAAAAGTCAAAAAATTATCATTATCAGCTTTGACAGTTAATTGTCTGACAAGCACCAAAATAGAGCTGGTGCAGGGTGAACTACCCCTTCACTAGGACTGTTTGCACCCAAAACATTCTTTTCCCTTAAATGGACAGGCAATTGTCTGACAAGATTGACTAATTAAATCAACTAGATCTAGAATTTTTATGGATGGCAATCAGTAAATTTACTATATATTAACCAATTGAATAAACCAAATAAATAAAATGAGGTAATATAGATAGATATCTGGAGAAGTAGTAGCATAGTGGGGTGGTTTCTGATCTACTCTGGGTCAGGTTTTGATTGGAACAGGTTTGAAACCAGCACAGGCTAAAAACTTGGTGTGGTATATTTGTCTCAAGGTCAACACACCTCATTTAATTTTTAGATAGATATTTGAAAGTTTATCGTATAATTGACTAATAAAATTAACTAAAAAATTAAAACCAAATAAGTAAGAACTGCCAGCCTTATACCTAAAACATTGGACTAATCAAGCCAACTGAACAATTAAATATATATTTGTATATTATAGAATATTTGTGTCAAGTTTATTTAAGATTAGTAAATAGTTTAGGAGTAGATGTTGAAATAAACAAGCATTTATAATTTATTCATAAAATAATTTTCTAAACCACCATAACTAAAATGCTATCTAGTATAATATACATTTAGTAAATTTGAATCTATCTACCAGCTACTTGCCTGCTGTCTTACACATTTTTAGCTAGGCTAATCCAACCATTACTTAAGTAATATAACCATCTCAGGTATTATTCTTTTTAGATAAATGATAAAACATAATGGTAATTTCTATCATAACTGTAGATAAAATGTAAGAAAGTTTCTAACAACCTTCAGCCATAAGGCATATATCACACACTTAAGTTTTTTACCTTAAGGTAAAATGTGAATCATTTTTATTATATATAGATAAGAGCAAAGATTATGTAAATAAAATTAGCAAATAATCTGTTAAAACCTTGGGCTTTGTTGGTTGCTTGCTTCTGGCCCTAGATTTCAACTGCACAGATTTGTGGATCCTTGCATTGATTACTTGATTAAAATAGATAGACTGGGGCAATAATAGTATAAAGACCATTATTATTGTTGATTGCCCAAAAGCCACGTTGAGAGTATTGTCCAACGTTATACAGGCGCTTCCTCATTTTGAAGACGTTCTGGTACTGGTAGGGAACACTTTCCCTATTCTCTTCTTGCAGAGCCAAGTGGACACTTGATAATAACAACCTAAGGATGCCTGATACTTGCACTCTTCTCTTAAGAGTAATGTTAAAACAACAAATATTGAAACATTCAAGTTATTATCAAGTTTAAATTTTTTTGTATTAGGAAAGTTGGGGTTTATATAGTTAGAATCACAAACAACTTTTTAGCTGTCCGCTGAGAATTATTTGTTTTCCTATACTGGTTTGACCCTCAAGTGTTAGGCATCAAATCTCATCAGGTACTGTTGCCTTGAGTTTTTAGGCAGCGTAATCCTTGGGTGTTCAGCAAACAAACAATTAGTATAATGACTTGAAACCAATTGTTTTAAACTATTGACAATTCTACTCTTCCTCCAGCAATTGAACGTTTTTGTAGTTTCTAACAACTCCAATTTGTTCCACTCTGAACAATTCCTAAAATTTGACTAATGGGTGTTATTCCCATATCAAATTATTTCTTGATTTTGTTGGGGATGATGCCTGACATTAATCTCATCAGTTGGCAGCCTCAAATAACATTGGGGATGATGCCCAACAATAATTTCATTAGTTGGCAGCCTCAAATAACATTGGGGATGATGCCTTACAATAATTCCATCATTCAGCTTCTATTGCCAATCCTATATGATTATAAATTAGTCATCAAACCTATTAATTGGTTAAAAGGTTGGATTATGAGGTCATCTGAAATTCTGACAATATCATTACTAACTGTTGAATAATCAATAGTTTTACATTATGGCAAGCCATAAATAGTCATACTTTTAATTAAAAATACTGACATACCCCTCACCATTGGAACAAATACAATGGCATATATCCCTCTTCATTCTCTTCCCTGTCTATGATTGAGATATAAATTAAATGAGAATTTATCAATAAAGATAGCTTTGGAATAATTATCATTGAAGTGAATATTAAATTAAAGAGTACACTCCTTTCTTAATATAAACATTTTTAATTTATTTATTCTATCTAAGGAGAGGATACTCCAGTGGTATAATATGGACCCTCTACCTTTGCCTCACCAAGTTTGATTCCATTACAGAAACTTTGGGTAGGGGATGACTATGACTGTGTTAACGTTGCGCACCAATGCCCCAAACTGAGATATTGAATAGCAAGGTCCATGGAGTTCCTGTCCTATCATACACTGCGCATAGAGGTTTTCTGGATTTTATCCTCCTTTCCCATTAATTTGAATCCCCTTCACTCTTCATCATTGTGGTATCATCCTCAGGTTGGCTCACCTCAAATAAAATTTTAAAAATATTAACTCTATCTAATTCTCAATGGGTTAACTTCATCATAATTTGTAATTTCTGGAGCCATTTATCAATACTTGAAATTGAAATTAAAAAACTTTTCTTCTGTCCACAAAAATTCTTTAAAATTCCTTCAAGGTTATTTGTGTATAAAAAAGAGACTAAAATGTAACTCTTTCTGTACAAGATTATTAATTTTATCTAACTGAGGTAAGCTGATAAGGGGATAAACATTAATGAAACCTGAAAAGCTAACAAATAAATCCTCACTGAACAAAATAAACAAACAACCCAAAATGAGAAGAAGACATACAAAATGTGAACACAACCAACCAGGTGGGACAGCGGGAACCACTTAGCTCATCATGGCAGAAGGGGAAGGGGGATTAGAGGGCTCATCCTTGGCCTCTGCTTCACCCCAAAGCAGGGCATAGGATATGGCGGAGAGCAGGGGCGCCAGTATGCAAGCTTGATTAAGCACTCTTATCTCAATTTCACTTTTATCCTTGTTAACTCTCAGTGTAGAGTCTTGATTCCACTGAGTTGGTTTGCACAGGGTATTAGCCACTGGGCAACCAAATCAGATGATATGAAGATTGCTGATCATTTAATAAAACTAATAAACTCTTCACATGGAGCTATCGCCCCTTATTCTGACCTTTATTATTTTACTAATATGCAGACCTTTCTGCAACAACCTAATTTATGAATGAAGTCCCCTTCAATCCTCTATGTAACTCTTTATATCTCAATTCCCCAAGCTGGATGCATCCTCAGCTTGGTGTCTTCTATTTGTTTTCCCCTTTTATTTGAAACTATCATTTATATCAATCTCAGCAAATCCCCCATTCTTGCCAATTGGTTGAAATTTCAATTGACTATTATTCATATACTTCTTTTCGTTAAGTCTCAAGACTTATCCCAATTTCCCCTCCAAATTGCTGTATGGTTAGCATATCATCTAGTCATATCAACTTCCTGACATTACCCCCTTTTGACTGGAAGATATGCTCTCACTGTTTGTAGGCTTGAAGGAACTTCACATGAACTCAGCTGATGATCTGACCCCCATGAGTTCCTTGATGGTGTAGACATCCATGCCAGTATTCTCAATTATCTCAAATGGATCAACCCAGATGCTAGAAATCTTGTTTTTCCTCCCAAAACTGTGCTGATTGTGGAATAAAACATGGTCCCCTATAGTGAACATTGGAATTCCACTTCATCTCTTCTGATCGGCTTCCTGATTGTAAATATTCTTAGCCAAACTGGTAGAGTAGGCTTCCGATTGCAGCTTTATCAACATATGCATAAAAGTCTTCAAGTAACGCTGGGGGTCCACTCCACCATATCCTCTACACATGAATAAAGCAAAGCAGGTAAAGCCAGATGTTGACCAAACAACAGTTGGAACAGGCTCTTACCAGTGGAAAAATGATAGCTGATATTATATGTGAACACAGCCGTGGGTAGAAGGACGCTCCATTCTAAGGGTCAGTCCTTTACCAATTTAAGAAGTATGTTCACTAGGGTTTTGTTAAACCGCTCTACCATTCTGTTTGATTATGGATGATATGGGGTGGTCAAAACCCCACAGATTGCCATCAACTCGTGCAACTTTGGCAGAATGTGTGAAGCGAAATTGATTCCATCATCCATTAAAATTATTTGTGGGAAGCAATGTTGCTGTATAACACACTCCATAATGAACTTGTCAGAAGTGACCGCGCCCAGATTGTTGATGGCCCTGGCCTCCACCCATCAAGTCAGATGATCTATAATGATGATAATATACTTGGATTGATTGAAACTAGTTGGCTGAGGTTTCACTACATCAATGGAAATGGTGTGCCAGGCAAACTGGGGTTTGACCAGCTGGTAGGTGGTTTTCTTGTGGAATGGTTTTTCCACTTGACACTGATGGCAACAACTAACCGTTTCCAATACATCATAATGCATGTTCTCCCAGTAGTATTGGGGTCACAAAATCTCTAGCGTTTTCCGCAATCCTCCATGACTTACAGCCCAATGAGCATTCATAATTATTGCAGGTCTGGCCGAAGGTTTAGGGAAACTCAACGTCGTGTCACCAATCTGCTTATATAGTTCTCCCCACATAGGAAAGTATCCACCCTGAGTCCATCTAATACCTTGATAACATGCAGTGGCTCATCCTGGTATTTGTTTACCACCATCTTCTCATACATTATGTCAGCTAAATCCGCTGTGATAGTGACTGTTTACTGCTGAGAGGGACAATCCACATTTTGGTATTTTGCTCCCAGATGGTGTATAATCTCAAAATTGTATGTTTGAAGCTTCAGTGCCCAACGTGTGAGTCGCCCTTCCAGTTCACACAGATTCTGCAGCCAGCGCAAGGAAGCATGGTCTGTCACTACTTGGAATCAAGCCCCATGCAAATATATCTGGAACTGTTTATATGCATAGATTATCACTAAACATTCTCGCTCAGTAACAGTGTAGTTTCATTAATGACAGTTCAAACTTTGACTACAGAAAGAAACAGGATGCTCTATGCCATAATTGTTTTTTGAGATAATACTGCCCCTATAGCAGAGAGAGAAGCATCCATTTGCACTATGAACTGTTTGTCAAAGTTGGGATATTGCAATATGGGTGTTCTTGCTAACATGGTGCACAATACATCGAAAGTGTTCTGGCATCATTCTGTCCAATCAAAAGAAGCATTTTTCTTCAACAACTCAAAAAGTGGGGCCTGATACAACTGAAATTGGGATTGACCTGGTGGTAGTACCTGACCATCCCCAGAAACACTTGAATGTCCTGCTTACTACCTGGGCATGTCATCTTGATTTTCACTTCCACTTTAGCCAGCTGCGGTTTAAGCCCATTTGAATCCATGACAAACTTGAGGTATTCCAAATATTCTTTAAAGAAATGGCACTTCTGAGGCTTGATTTTGATATTAGTGGCAGCGAGGCATCAAACACTTGTTCCAAATGGGCGAGGGTTTCAGTAAACATCTGCAAGAACATGTTGATACTATCAAGATAAACTAAAACGCAGGACAACTTTAAATCATCTAGAATTGTATCCATGGCACGCTGGAACATAGCTGGGGCATTGCACAACCCTTATGGCATGCGAGTTGGCTGGTATAATCCTTTCAAAGTGATGATAGCACATTTTTCCTGTTCCACTGATGGCAATTTGATCTGCCAATACCCCAAGATCAGATCCATGGCTAAGAAATAATACTCTCCTCCCAATTAGTCTAACACATCATTAATCTACAGAAGAGGGTAGGAATCCTTCTTTGTTATGTTATTGAGTTTGCAATAGTCAATAACTACTCAATTTAATCCAACTTTTTCCTTCACAATGAGCACCAGTGATGCCCACAGACTATTCGACGGCTCTAGCATCCCCTGCATGATAAGTTTATCCACCTTGTCAGAAGCAACCTCCTCCACTGCTTTGGAACATCTAATAGGTCGCAATCAAATGGAAGGGTGATCCCCGGTATCTATCCAATGTACCACCCCTTGAGCACACCCCAAATCGTGATCATCATGTGCAAAAATATCTTGGTACTTTTCAAATAATGCCATAGTCTGTTCTTGTTGTTTTGCCGATAATCCAGTAAGCACTTCCAGCAAAACCACAGTCAATACGCCAAGTGGAGAGCTTGTTGGTAGTCCAATATTCTCCCAGGAGCCAAAATCATAAATATGTCAGACTTCTTCTATAGGAACAAAGTGTAAGTAAGCCACCACTTGGTGCCGCTGAATTGTTATTGTCTCTTTCTGTAAATTTGCTTGAAGCACTTTCACTTCTCCATTTCCAGGTAGCAGAAACCCTGGAGCCACATGTGGTTCAAGCTGAGCGTGTTGGTGAGGAGCCATGATTTCTCCATAAAGCCCTTTAGGGATATTGATTTTGAGCTCAGTCCCTACTATGCATTGGTGTCTAGAGGGTATGCTCCAATTGCTTTCTGATCGAAGATGAATCCCTTTGTATTTATAAATCTGGTTGGGGAGGACCCTGGTCCACCGCTTCAGTCATTGATAGCACACGGGAATTACTCCATCACTGTACACTTGATTGATTTGACTAGAGCAGAACGATTCCATTGGGATTCCACATGAGGTAAAATAAACAGGAATATGTTGTCCTAAAATATTAAGTGTTTCCTCCGCCATGTTTATCACAAACCAAAGTTTCTCTTAAATGCTGCACAAATTAGCATGTCATAGTTGTTGTTTAGCAGAACCAACGCTGGGGCGGAAGCATGGACTGACCCAAATTATAAGGGCAACGCACTATATGCACCTTCAGACACAGTGCTATGCGTCCCTGCAGTTCCATATACTACTCAATGGTCTACATCCGGTTTGAGCAGAAGCTTAGCCACCAACCAGGTAGAGACTATGTTCACAGGAGCTCCTGTATTAATGATAGCGCGGATTTTTGTATTTTGAACGAAAATGTCACAATAAGTACATTCCAAGTAAGAGGAACTATCAGTTTTTATTGCGTGTACGTCCAAGGGCTTAATGTTACTTAAGATAAAGGAGATGCTCTTGCTAACCTGAAGATACTCATTAATAATTTTCCCACCAGAATGGCTGCATGGACTCCTACCAAAGAAGCAGCGGCCATCAGGGGATCCTTGATACTTGTGCCAGTCTGTTCCAAGATCTACCACACATATGGCTTCTGTGCATCCTGGAGAAACACAGGGCTTGAGGGTGAATTTATACTTTTGGAAATAGAAGCAGGGATACCTGACAGAAGCTGTTGGTATAGTAATTTATCTGATTGAGTTCTGAATCCTTCCCAATTAGGAGCTGAGGATTTGTTAGGGACAAGTGGATTAGAAATAGTGGAGGTAGAGAATCCCGTCTCTACTCCGCTCAAGCTTTTCCCTGCTGGGTTTCCTCAGTTGGTAATGCATACACTCATGTTTTACTAGTGCAGTTTGCTGCATAATTCCCCCTTCAGCCACACTGGAGGCAAGTATCCATGAAAGGTTCACATATATAGAATGCAACTAAAGGATCAGTGTGAAAATTAATGGTATGTTTCCAAGGTCAGAAACGAGCTGGCAGGTCATATCTAGGCCAGAAAGGATTCACAGATCTGTGTGATGAACAATTACGTTCTTTCAGTTGATAGCATAGTTGCTGTAGTTCATACTCTGAAGTCTTTGGTGCGGGGATAGCAGAGGGTTGCTGGGCTATATTAGGGGCGCTGTTTGTGGCGGAGAGTCAGCTTAAAGTATTCACAATTTGAATAAGTCCTGCCTCTTCATCCAACACGTGAGACATAGCATTAGATAGTTCCCAATATGGTTTGACGGCCGCCATAATCATAATACCAACATCCTCAGCAGATAAAATGGTAGCTCCAATTAGTACATGTGTTTCCATCGAGAAATGTTCAGCAAAATCTGACAGGGACTCGTTTTGGTGAAATTTTATAGTCAGAAAGTCGACTTTCCATTGGGCCATCTTGGTTGCACCCCAAACAGCCGGAGAATAATCACCTTAATTTCTTCATAGGATGCTGAGCTGTTTGGAAGGTAGCAAGATAACTTGATTGGTGCTGTCCACATCAAGAGTAGACAGTAACAGTTTCACTTTCTGTCAATCAGAAAATCCTTCCATGGCAAAGTTGAATTGCTTGAAGTAACCATTTAGATTACTGTCATGACTAAAAGGAGGTAAATTTTTGATTTGCACAGCTTCGCCTTGCTTCAGACTTCTGCAGCAAGGATCAGGAAAATCGGTTCTGGAGTGACTAAGGGAATCACCCCTTGTGAATTATTGGACCGCCAGCCAGTCAAGCTCAAATCCAGCATGGTGAGCTTGAAGGAAGTAGAGTTGCGTGGGGTATATATTCCAGCGCTTGAGGATATTTGTTAGCAGATCCATAGCATTCCTCCCCCAAATTGCCATTAACTGCGCCGTTCACCCCAGCTCCAGCATACTCCACAAAATGCTCATTGATCATCTGCTCCGCTTTACCAAATGACATCTACACCATACATACTGTAATTTCCGTTGCAGTGTCACATATTGATATTGCAACTCCTGATGATATTCCCTCTCCTCGTGCAACTGAAGCTCCACTGCTTGTAGGTGCATGAGAACGCTTCCAGTTGTATTACATATATAGCTGTGCTGTCAGCTAGCATTATCTGCTTGTTGGTTAGCATTGTTTATCCGGGTTAGGAGAGCGGCTTGTTCCCATACCAATCTCTCATTGGCCCATAAAGGGTATTAAGTCATTCTTGTATGTCAGCATACTCCCATGTCACATGGATTGGAAGAGGGAAAACTTGACGCCACTCAGCCTGACTATCGGCTTACAAATTGTGTAACCTGGCAGACTAGCTGCAGATACTCATGGGACATTGACCAAGGGTTAAGCTTGTTATCAGTCATTTGCTGGCTACTCCATTTAATACAAAGTTGGTTAATTTCAGCTGATATGAAGCCAACTTGATCCACCACTTGCTGTTCCACCAGTGTTATTTTTTCTTTAATCTGGGCAACCACGGCTTTGAGTGCTTCTGCCCATTCAGTTAAATCCGTCATAAAACGCTCAGTATTGTGTCCCAATGTTGTGACGTCCCAAATCCATTCCATCAATAGGCTATGCTGATCCAAAAGTTCATCAATTACCCAAGGCAACTCAAGATGCAACTGGGGTACCAACATGTATAATTGATGGTGGATGTTCTCAACATGGTGGTCCATTTTCCCAAGCACCCCTTGTACCTCTGAAAAAGAATGATCGAGGCAGTTGAGCAAGAGGTGAATATCATTTTGCTGTGCTCAAGCGAATCACATCACATCTCCAATTTATATATTGTGGCGAGCCAATACTTGCAGTAGTTGTCAAATAAACAGTTGCACATACACAACTAGATACTCCTCAATTCTGCGAGTACCAAGGCGGTGAGTCAACTCTGTTGTTGTTGCGTCCAGATAAGACATGTACATGGCGTAGCAATATTATTGATTGTGTTGGTTATAAAACAGACTCAAGGCATACTCCCCCGCCTCATCATAATATAATTGATATCTGCATAACAACCACTCCATAATATTCTGCAGCTGCTGAGGGGTCACATTCATGGAGCGCCCTAGTTGGTCAGCTGTCAGCTCAGGGCAGTTTTATAGTTGCAGATTGATCATAACTTCATCATTACCTGGTTCAGTCGCAGTGAATAATATTGGATCATTATTAGATGCCTCCTGTGTTTCTTCCACATGACATGCACAGAATCCAATATAATGGTGATGTAACAAATGAGGGCTCATCATCATTTCACAGTGTCGAATAACTACAGGTGACCAATGGCCCCCTGTAGTGAGCATCACTGTTAACTCTGGGCGTAGAGTCTTAATTCTGATGAGTCAGTTTTCACAGGGTATTAGCCACTGGGCAACCAAATCAGATGATATGAAGATTGCTGATCCTTTAATAAAACTAATAAACTCTTCACATGGAGCTATTGCCCCTTATTCTGACCTTTATTATTTTACTAATATGCAGACCTTTCTGCAACAACCTAATTTTTGAATGAAGTCCCCTTCAATCCTCTATGTAACTCTTTATATCTCAGTTCCCCAAGCTGGATGCATCCTCAGCTTGGTGTCTTCTATTTGTTTTCCCCTTTTATTTGAAACTATTATTTATATTAATCTCAGAAAATCCCCCATTATTGTTGATTGGTTGACATTTCAATTGACTATTATTTATATACTTCTTTTCATTAGACTTAAGATTAGTCCCAATTTCATTCCAATCCGCCATATGGTTAGCATATTGTCCAGTTATATCAACTTCCTGACAATCCTGTTCTTCTATAATCCCACTTAATTCATAATTAAAAAAAATCAATTCTCACAGTATCTTAGAAATTTTTAATATATTTGCAGCGTCCTTTGTTGTCTTTCCTTGTTCATATAACAATTAGATAAGGCTAAGGCTAAGGCATTTAGAATTGTTGATTATATTATATCTAGTTATAGCTACAGACTAATTAATTTCCTCAGCATTAATGTTTTCTCTTGGTAGATTATAATCTTACATAAGGGATATACAAATAATTTTAGATAGTGAAAAAGAGTGGGCAATAATATGCTTGCCTCTATTTTAGCAGGAATAATACAATAAGACTATTGCCAAAAATTGTGTTGGAAATTGAAATGTAAAGTGGTGAAATTACCATTTAAAATGTTGAAATCAAAATGTGAAATCTGAAATTGAAGAAAAATGTATATATTTTACCAAATGCTACTAATTAATTATATTAGCTTTTATATTTAAAAAGACTATCAATAAGTTTAGAAATAAATCAAATTTTATCAAATCAATTAATTATAATAGCCACTCACCCAAAACCTAATTTTACCTATTGAATCAAACTAAACCTACCAAGCAGTTTGCCTTGAATAAATAACAATTATAAGCCTAAGCAAAACTTGGAAAAAACATTTTATATTTAGAAATCAACCAGCAACAATAAACCACCAACAACATACTAAAACTAAAGAACTTATCAAATCAACCAGTCACTAGCTGCTTACTAAACTCATCAAGCTTATTAATAAACTTAAAACCACTAACTGCTTATAAAGTACTAAAAACTTTTGAAATAACTAAATATTAAACTGCTTGTCAAGCAATTATAAGTCCAATGTTATAATAAGAGTGCTTCAGTTCACAATACAGATAAAATTGGCCAAAAGACTCTGGTCAATTCTTGATGAAACCCCATGAATCAGGTCAATACCTCTATTAATTTTTTCAACTCTAGCATGAGATTAGGGAGACAGATTGCACTGACCATGCGTTGGAATAAGGGGAATGAACCAATGTTTCTCCCCATTCCATTAATAATTTAGTTAAACCAACTATGCAGGGACCACCCCTTTTATAGCCTCAGAGGGTGTCCCATCAGGTGTAAAAATTTTCCCCTCAGTGATTAGTCCCAATATATCAAATACTTACCAAATGGACTGGTTCTACCTAATATTGACCCTTTCTCAGCCATTCCCATTGAAGTGAAGTGAGTTTCAAGAGATTTAATAAATCAAAACCCTATATTTCTAATTTGGATACTTGTAGCTTATACTAAATTTCCCGGCCATCTCACTTTAAAACTCAGATTGTTTATATACTAAGCAGTGACATTTTAATAGGGTTCTCCTTTTAACCCATCGCCCTCACTAATAAAAACTAACTAGAAAACCATCATATTTTACCAGATTAACTTTTCCTAGTTTTTTATAAGTGTCAAAATTCACCTATTTTGTTAAACTCCAATTATGAGTTTGACTACTTCTGCTACTTTAAAGTTGTTAAATTATGTAAAGATAGCTAAGTCAGCCTTAGATAATGCCAGGATTTTGACAAGTGGTGCTCACTATAGGGGAACCTATACACCACAAAAACAACTAGAAAGTGGAGGTTGGTGGGGTCAGTAACCCTTATGACCTCCCCACCGAATAAACCCTCAGCTAGCCACTCTGGAACTACAGCTAGCCAGTGCTTTGTATCACCTCAAAAGGCTTGAGCAGCACTCTTTGCAAGGCCTTAAGGCCTCCTCTGGTATTTAAAAACCCCTTTCAGGGACAAGTTTACCTCTTGTTGAGGGAAATGTTGCATCTTTTCTCTTTATGTATGAAGTTGCTATGGAAAGAGCAACTGACCACCTTAAATTTAAGTAGCTCCTTCCCTGATTGAGTTCTGGGGCTCAGGAGATAATGATTTCAAACATAGTGTAAAAATTTATAGGTATTAATTTTATTATTGGCCTATAGCCCCTATAAACTTATTACTTGCACAGGTTCAGATTTTGTGCAATTTGTCCGCATTGTATAGTTGTCAATATAATTGGTTGATAATAGTATGACGAATATTATTCATAGTTGAATGTAATTTCTAGATCTCAGCCCAAAGCTCAGCCAGTATTTCCGCTCAAAATACTTGTGATGTCTCAAAATAGGCATTTGTTCCATCATGCCATATATCCCAATCTCCTCTTAGATTCCTGTTGACAGTTTCTCTGGTTTACACACAGTCAGCAACAATCACCAACTTGATTCCGCTTCTTCTATGGATCTCCGCTCAGACCCTTACTCTTTTCCTTAAAGAGTCTTAATTATCGCACAAAGAAATAATATCCCTGAGAAAGAATAAAACAAACGGATGCTGATAAAGTTACTAAGCTGGTCTATCTGCTGTATACTCTGTACTACTTAAAAACTATATTCCAGATAAAAAACTATTTCTTTATTTCTGAATTCTATGGAATTTATAGTGGGGGATTTGGTGCCCAGCCCTCAGTTGTCACCTCTTTGATAAACAGTAGCTGTTGCCATTGAATCACCCATCCTTGTCTCAGCAGCAATGGTCTTCCCCATCCTAGCTAGGATTCTGTCATTGGACATCCTTGAAACCTAAAAGGGAAAGAGTCAGAAAACGTGTCCCTAACGTTTTCCTCTTGATCCAAGTGAACCAACCATATTTGACAAGTGACCTGCTTAGGTAATGGGACTTTTTATCCATTAAGGCAGGTCACAAACCAACTGATCGATTTTCTAGTTGCAGGCAACATCACTCGCCTTGTAACTTACTCCTTACATTCCCAATCAGTCAGTGATGAAACCTGACCAATCCCAATTGGTACACCTGCTAGTTAATCACTATCAGATGTCCCTATTTCGTTGGCAACTCTGCCCAACGAGATCTTAAGAATTCATCCAGATTAATCCCCAATAGGTCCAACCAGGCAAATATCCTAAAATTTCCTGAACATAGTTACCCTGAAATCAGGATCAAATAATTTTTAATTTCACCTCGCATTAGGAAATTATCCCCTAGCGATTCCTGGTAATCTAGCAGACTGGGAATATGGGCAAAAATATCAACACATCCCCACTCTTGCTTAGATTTCCAGCGAGAAAAGGATTAGGGAAGGAGAACATCACTTTATACACTCAGTTGAATACTTCATTTGCTTAAGTGGAGCATGATCAACAATACTCAACGCTGCTTGGGATGACCTTCTGCATGTGGCTCTCTTCCTCTTCCTCCTTGCTACCACCTACTCAGAGTGCGGTCTCCATTATCTACTGTTGTGCCGGGCTGATCAATTTACTCATGATGATATTAATCCTAGGGATCCAGTTTCCCCCATCAGATATGACCCACTGTCATATTCAGGATTCTTGGTCCAGCGTCCTCAATTTCCTGATTTTTTCCTCATCCTCAACAAGAGACTCTTGCCATCAATGTTTGTTTTGCAGCCCAATCAAGAATGCTCATTTATGTATGCCATTGTTATTTTCTTCTCATAACCTCTTGGCTCATATCATTCTTAATTCTTCTCTGGAGAGCTTATCCCATTAATTTTAAAATTAATGTTTCTTAAATTGAGGCTTAATTGATTGTAGAATGAATAATGTCAACTGTCATATAAGTCAGACATCCCCCTCTCATCCAGTTCATATGTCAAATTCTGAGGTGCAGTACCAACAGCTACTCAACAATTTGTTTAATCAAGATTTTCGGCTCTTCCAGCAGATGAGTTGGGCTGACAATGAAACCTCTTCTACGGTCCTTCCAAAATTTATAAACCTAGTCTGGCACCAGTGGTTTGTCCTTCTGTGGAACTACCAGAAATGGTAACCAACCCTTCTGAAACCAGGCTAGCAATCAATTCAAATGACTCGTGGCCAATTTTTCCTCTGTTATCAATTCCAGAGTTAGATATCAAAACTCTTCTGGATTCAGCTCCTTTCGCAGATGCACTAAACATCATCATGGATTTTCCAGAAATAATGATCTTTGCTCTTGATTGTTCCTTTCTTGCTGGGTCAGACTTGCTTCTAATTTCCTCTTCTGACTCAGTCAATACTACAAACCAGCGGTCTTGACCATCAAACTCATTATCAGCAACAGCATTAATTTCAAACTCCCCTACACAGAATTGAGGGCCCAATTCACTGAGGCTTTACTCATAGTGCTGAATCTTTCCAATCTTGAGAAAATCCTAGATTGGGATATAACCGCTTATGCTCTTTGAATTTCCAGCCAAGTTTTAAAGTCGGGCCATGAAGCTTCCAACCTCTCCCAGCTTCCATTGCTTTTTCTGCTTCAGCTTCTGAAAAGCTCATAGTTGTTGCTTGCAGGATGCCATTTGCTTCTTGCATGACTATCTTGTTTCCAGCACTTCCCATTGGTATTTTTTGCTGATGGCTTTAATAGGGGGTATGATTTGAAAAACCCCATCTAGTATCCCTTGTTTGCTGCCAGCCCATATGTCCAGTGTTCTTGACAAAGCCTGCCAGCAAGCACTCAAGACTAATCTTCTGGCTCTGGTACTATATTGGGATTACTTGGAGTTATTTACTGACTGCCTCTTCCTGTACTGCTGCTTCCCTCCCCGCTCTGGGGTTTCACAATTGGCTTCTTCTGACATCTCAATTTTCCTTCCCCTAGTTGCTTTTTTGCAGGGATCTGCATCTGCTCAATGAACTTGGGTTTGTGTAGGTCTAGCCCTCACTATCATCTGATCTCACATAGATTTTGATGGATTATTCATTACTACAGCGATCCATCCCCCTCCCCAAGAGGTGACATATGCGGAATCTTCCCTGAATTGATGATAATCAATAAAAAATAAAAATTATAAAATATAATAGTTTTTCTATGCAGTTTTATAATTTTTCCCCCTTTATCTTTATCAAATTTTTTATTTTTTCTTCTTTTTTTCATGGGATTTGACCTTGTTTCAGTTCAGAGGTCCATCTTTTTTATTTTTTCCCCAAACTTGATTTTAGGTGTTCTTAGACCTACCAGTTTTCTATGGTTCAGAGGTCCTTTGTTTTGGACTAACCCATCTAGATCAGTTCAGAGGTCTTTTTTGGACTTGACCTAATCATTAGGATATAATCAACTCGATGGTTCTGCGGTTCTTCAGGAACTCTTAATTTGTCATTTTTTTATTGATCCATCGCTTTAAATAATTAGCATGGACTTGATTTACTACTCTTGCATCCATGAGTACCTGATAGATTAGGCGTCCAACGCCATCTTGGCAATAATCTCAAACAGACCTGACCACAACACATCCAATTTTTTTCTTTTCCTGAAACCATGCATATTGCAATAGGCAACTTTTTTGCCTATCCAATATTTTGATAAGGCCAGTTGGTTCTTATTGCCCATCAATTTCACTTGTATCCTTTTCTTCAAAGTAGTATTGAATGCTTGTAATTGCATTCTGATCAGGATATTTGTCTTTTGGTTCAGGTACTGCTTGGCACTCATCCCCAAAGTTGGTTCCACCACTGAATATAAAATTGGAAGCAATGTGGCCTTCCTCCCATATAGCAATTAAAATGGCATTTTTCCCATCGCCATATGATAACTGATACTATAGGTGAATGTCACCAAACTTAGGTACATTCTCCATGTGGAAGTTCTATCTGTGACCAGCTTCCTCAGCATCATGGCCAGCGTTACATTCGCTTGTTCTACCAATCCATTAGTCTCTGGCTGGTAGGGTACAGACATGACTCCTCTGATCCCCACTATCTCATTAAACTGCAGGATCACATGAGACATGAAGTTTGTCCTATTGTTGCTAAACAGGACCTGAAAGCATCCATGTCAGTATAAAACTTGATCCAGAAAGAACTTTGCAGGGCTGATAGCATCCACTTTTGCCAGGGCCTTTGTCTCGACCCATCTTATCAGATGGTCAATTGCAACTATTATGTACTTGACTCCCCCTGTGCTCATTATTAGTGGTCCCATCACGTCGATGAACACCATATGCCAGGCAAATCCAGGTTGTATCATTTGGTATCCAGTTGTATTCTTATGTGTCTTGTGCAGCTGGCACTCCACACAACAAGCTAGATAGTCTGCAACATTATAGTTGATTGACTCCCAGTAGTAGTACTGGAAAATATGGTTGGTCATTTTTCTCAGGCCTCCAGGCTTGACAATTATATGAGCTGCTTGAATGATAGCTGCTCTTTCCAACAGTTTTGAGAATAGTAACTGCTTCCTGTTAATTATCTTAAACACTTGTCCATCCATGCTCTAAGTGTTTTCCATTGCTTTTCAAAGCACACCTTGGATTTCTCAGGGCTCATTCCCAATTTCTCAATTGATCATTCTCTGGAACAACTCATCCGCCTGCTGGTATACCATATGGACCATTAGTAACCGTGATAAGTTATCTGCATTCTGGTAAGAAACCCTTACTCAATGGACAATCTCATAATTGTAAGCCTGTAGCTAGTGCCCATTGGCCAGTCATCCTTATGGTTCTCTCAAATTGTGGAGTCAACACAACGAGGAGTGGTCCATCACCACTTTGAAGTGCATTCCTTGGATGTAAACCTGAAAAAGCTTACAGGCGTAAATGATCACAAGGCATTCACACTCAGTTATGGTATAGTTCCTCTCAGCGGCTGAGAGTGTCCAGATCACATATGCCACCATATGTTCATCCTCAAGTTAATCTACTTGGCTTAATATGGCGCCAATTGCCATCAACAAAGTATCAGTTTGTATAATAAATTCTTGATCAAAATTCAGATATTTCAAAATTAAAGAATCTATTAGATATTGGCATAACTAATCAAATTCTCCTGCGCTTCTTCATTCCATATGAATCCTTTCTTCAGATCCTTCAAAAAATGAAATAATGGCTCAGCTATTTGTGAAAAGTCCTGAATAAATCTTCTGTAGTATCTGACCATCCCAAAGAACATTGGGATGTCTCAGACACTCTTTGGTACAGCCATACGTTCTATAGCTGCTATCTTCTGGGTTTGCAGCTGCAATCCACTGGAGTTGATTATAAATCCCAGGTATTCCAACTCTTTCTTAAATAAGTGGCACTTCCTCAGCTTAATCTCCAGGTTGGCCACATACAGTCTCTTGAATACTTCTTCCAAGTTGTGTAAATGGTCAGTAAACGTCCATCTGAACGCATTGATATCGTCCAAGTACACCAGGACGCATGATAACTTCAAGTTATTCAATATAGCGTCCATGGCCCCCTGGAACATTGCAGGCGCACTACATAGATCCTGTGGCATCCTAATCAGTTGGTATAGCCCCTGCGCAGTAATAATCTTGCATTTTCTTGGTATTCTATTGGCAAATCAATTTGCTAATATAATGATATCAGATCTATCGCAGAGAAAGACTTCAATTTTTTTAAATTTCTAAAACATTATTATTTCTTGGTAGGGGGTACAAATCCTTTTTTGTAATATTATTCAGCCTCCAGTAATTGTTCACCACCCAATTAAAGCCATCCTTTTTCTTCACAATAAGGATTGGACTCACTCAGGGACTTGATGACAGATCTAGAAGCCCATGCTTCACTAGTTTTCTGGTTTCTTCTTCCACTACCCCTTGGCCACCCTAACGTCAAATCAGTCTCATCCTGATTGGCAAATTTTCTCCAGTATTTACCTTGTGGATCACATCTCTCACATCTCAAATCATGATTGTCCTAGGCAAATACTTCCTAGTACTTTTTAAACAATTTGAGCACCTCCTTTAGCTGTCCTTCCATCAGATCAGCAAGTTGCTCCCAATCAACAAATAGGTTGATACTCTTGGTTACCCCGGCAGATAATTTCATCTCATTGAGGGTCCCAAAATCATGGAATTTTCTTAGTTCAGCCATCAGTATTTCTCATTGCTTTCTAGATCCAAAATTTCTGGACCATAAAATTTATATTTTTCTTTTGCAATGGGACTTGTAAACTACAAAAAGGTTCAGAGGTCCTTCTTTTCCCCTTCAACTAAACTGGGTCCTAGGTAACTCTGGCCTACCAGATATCATGGTTCAAAATCTTATCCTTATATGATTTAACCATACATTTGGTTTATTGGTCTTCTTCTGGGACTTGACCAAAATCTCAGGACATAACCATTTTATAATTCAGAGGTCCACTGGGAACATTGCAACTATTTTCTCTTAGGTCCAATACTTCTTATTTTTTAGTATTGACCTTCTTCACTATATGGCCAGCAGAGATGTTTCTTCATGCATAGGCTACACTTGCCAACTTTTGGAAATACTCTTGAATATATCAGGCCTTTAATCCCAACTAATTATCAATCCAACAGGTCCTAATTTCATCTCATTTTTTGGCAACTGATGTTTGCATCTCCTTAGCCAATAGTTCCGTTCAATTGTTCAGATCGTTTTTCTCCTTAAAACGATTTTTGACATTCATTGCCATCATAGATTAAACAGGTTGTTCTGGACTCTTTATCTTCATCCAATTTCTCTTGGATTGATAACTCATCTCCAGCGATTTCTGATCATTGATTGAATTTTATTAGTCAAACGATTATCTCCTCTATCTTGGATCAATCACTTTCTGTTTTGACTTAATATCTTCATTGGTATGGCAATCCAATACTCTTAATTGATTGCTTCCTATTTCATCCAATGCCTCATCTAAATGTTCACTCCTCAGATCTATTTAAAGCGGACCCAATCTTAATCTGAGTTGATCCTGTTGTTTCTCAGGATTATTTCCAGTGGATTAATCTCAACCTGAGTTTGCCCTACTGATACTATTCATCTCAAGTAGATGTCAGGTAGAACAGGTTTCCTTGCAGAACTAGATAGTTCCATATCTAGGGTGCAAATCCTTTTCCCTGGTAATGAGTACCTCAACTTGCTTCACTCAGAGCTCCACTTTTGAGCTGAGTGAACGCCAATGAACGTGATTTACTTCACATTCTGTATTTATCAAATTTACTTTCCTTAATAACTTATTTCCAGAATTGGAAACATCTTTATAGAACATCATGTTCTAATCTCCTTTACTCAACCACCCCTGTAGTGAGCACCACTTTGTAAGATTTATAGGTATTGGTTATTATTGGCCAATAACCCCTATAAACTTATTACTTGCACAGGTTCAGATTTTGTGCAATTTTCCATATTTTATAGTTGTTGATATAATTGGTTGATAATAGTATGACTATATTATCCATAGTTGAATGGAAGTCCTAGATCTCAGCCCAACTCTCAGCCAGTATTTCCGCTCAAATTACTTGTGATGTCTCAAAATAGGCATTTGTTTCATCATGCCATATATCCCAATCTTCTCTTAAATTCCTGTTCACAGTTTCTCCTTTTCAACACACAGTCGTCAAAAATCTCAATTTGATTCCACCTCTTCTCTGGATCTCTGCTCAAACCTTACTCTTTTCCTTAAAGAGTCTCCCAATTATCACACACAGCAATAATATCCCTGAGAAAGAATAAAACAAATGGATGCTGATAAAGTTACTAAGCTGATTTATCTACTGTATACTCTGTACTACTTAAAAACTATATTCCAGATAAAAAACTATTTCTTTATTGCTGAATTCTATGGAATTTATAGTGGGGGATTTGGTGCCCAGCCCTCAGTTGTCACCTCTTTGATGAAACAGCAGCTGTTGCCATTGAATCACCCATCCTTGTCTCAGCAGCAATGGTCTTCCCCATCCTAGCTAGGATTCTGTCATTGGACATCCTTGAGACCTAAAATGGAAAGAGTTAGAAAACGTGTCCCTAACGTTTTCCTCTTGATCCAAGTGAACCAACCATATTTGACAAGTGACCTGCTTAGGTAATGGGACTTTTTATCCATTAAGGCAGGTCACAAACCAACTGATCGATTTTCTAGTTGCAGGCAACATCACTCGCCTTGTAACTTACTCCTTACATTCCCAATCAGTCAGTGATGAAACCTGACCAATCCCAATTGGTACACCTGCTAGTTAATCACTATCAGATGGCCCTATTTCGTTGGCAACTCTGCTCAACGAGATCTTAAGAATTCATCCAGATTAATCCCCAATAGATCTAACCAGGCAAAAATCCTAAAATCCCTTTGAACATAGTTACCCTGAAATCAGGGTCAACCAATTTCCAATTCACCTCGCATTAAAGGACTTAACCCTAGCGATTCCTGGTAATATAAATGGCTTGGAATATGGGCAAAAATCCCAACACATGGCCACCATCAGCACCTGGGCGGAGATGAAGCAAGCACTCACTGAGGAATTCAGCTCCCTACAATGTTTGAAAAGGCAAAAACAAGCCTTTATGTGCTTTAGCCTGCAACTAGTAGAATTAATTGCCTCCTTTGTTGAATTCTTTTTCAATAAAGCTCAACCTTTACTGCTTGCGGTAATTCTACCCCTAGACGATGCTATTGCAGCTATCTTGGATGGCTTGGTGTCACATCCCTCTTAATGATTCATCCCTCTTCTATAAAGTGCTCTTAAAAATGTGAGATATCAAGGAGGCCTTACTAACGGTGTCTGATATCTATGAACCTTACCCTACAAAAGGAACACTGTGGAAAGCATCTAATCTGACCACTCTATCCTCTTCTATGGCTGTTTCACTCTAGAAACCTGAACCTGCGGAGTTTCCATCACAAAATGCAACTATTTCCCATAAAGATAGTCATATGATAATGGCCGTGACGGGGCAGTGCTCCCCACATCTTCAGCTCAAAAAAATTAGTTGATGAAAGCAATCGTCCCTTTGCCTTGTTCATCTTTTTCTCCAGTGTGGCCTTCCCAAGTGGTTCCCTCATGCCGTCCTTTTAATACGCTTTCTCTATCTCCTTCATCCTCTCTCCTATGGACATCTCTAATACAGAACTGGTAGCTCAGAGGCAGACCAAACCCCATATGTCAAAGGATAAATGTGGCGTTACAACACCTACAGCATTTTTTCCAAAAGTTAATAAGGTAGATGAGTGGCCTTAGGATCTCCCCTGCAACAAAGAAAGCCCTGAACTACCCTCAAAATTGATGGAATCTTTGATGTGCATCAATAATCTCTCTGATGATAAATCTGAAGGGGGTGGCAAATATATGGGTTATTATGTTTTTGGAACCCCAGGTAAAGCGGAGTTACCTGAATGATTAAACCTGGATAGAGTGTATATGATTAGGATCCCCACATCAAATTTATCTCCAAAAAGCGTTGAGAGGTCTTGAGATTATTTTTACTGCCATTGATGCTGACCAGCTCATTGCTACAATGATCTGATCCATCAAATGTGTCCATACCCTGCATAATATTAAAGAAAAATTAACCTGAAACTGCCAAATGACTTGCCTCTACTCTCTGTCTAAAGGAGGTCCTCGCTCATTCCCACAAATTGGGTGGAACTTTAACCAAAGTGATGGTCATAATTAACGGAATTCATGTTAGGGCTATCCTTGACACTGGGTCCCCTGTGTAGAAAACCAGCATACTTGTGCTCGATATGCTTACACCTCTGGATCCCACAAAGATTTTTAATAAAATTAAAAATAAGAGCTACCATAAAGTTTGGGTTTTATAATATTTATTAGAAGTGCGGGGATAAAAATAAATGTAATCCCCTTAATATCTGACCAATCCATATTTATTTGTATCAAAGGTCAGAGGGAATTCAATAGTAAATTCAGAATGGCTCATTACTGTCCAAATTAACATATGAAAAAGCAGCTTATCAAAGCTCAGAATACTCACTTCACCTGGGCTGTATGACAATTGTGGAATTAACAGCTGGCATTACTTACCCATGTGGTAACGCTTTAATTAGCTTCATCCAATCCCCATCAGAGGAAATTATTTTACCTTAGGGACCCCCACCATGCCTATAAAAGGGGGTGGTCCCCGCATAGGTGCATGAAGGGACCTGGTTGTGGCTGAGGAAGTTCCATTCGATGGATGCCACAGGGTCTGCTGCATGGTTGGAGAAATCTGACTGCTTGACTTAATGGCTGTTGCCCTAGTATTTATTGAGATCGTGTTACCACAATTTTTGGGGTTCTACCAAGAATTGACCAAGGTTTTTAGTCAACAAAAACATTATTGTTATTTAATCACTCTTAGGTTTATCATAAACTTGTAAATGGCCAACAATTCCCCATTTTGGCTGATTTTGACCCAAGACATTCTTTTGCAGCTGAGAGAGCAAATGTACAACACCCTGTAAACGTTGTATTATCTAACCTTATGAAAAATTAAGCTGGCCCCTGACCTTGACTATACACAAGATTTTGGACTTTGGGGCCAAGTAACACTTGTGCCATTAGAGCCTACTCTTCTCTGCCCATTAATTTTGGGGAGCTCATTTTGTCAGCCCCCACGGTGGCATTGGCCAACAAAAACTATGATCTACTCATTGGTAACCAGTTCATGCTCAAATTTGAAGGAGTTATTAACTTGAAGCAGGGCCATCTCTCCCTTCTTAACTACAAGGTCCTCTAATTCTGACCAATGAAGAGCTTAATAAAAAAGGAAATTCATTTACTGTTGAATATCCTTCTTTTATCTTACCATTATACTACACAATGGCAGATAGGAATACAAAAAAAGCTGCTTAGATCAATGGACGCCTAGAGGGTATCCCTTTCTAAGCATCCAAAGAAGTAGTCATCAAAGCTGGTGAACAAAGGGTAGTTGACACAAACATTACCCTATAAATCCCCCACAATTGATAGTTGCATCTAACCAGCATTGAGGGTGTTACTCTTTAGAGCCCAGAGTATTGCCAGGTTTATTGGACACAGCCTACCAGCGACCTATCAATCTCCTTATGGGGAATCTCACCTCAAAGGATTGGTTGTAAAAAAGCATCAGGTGATCGGAAGAGGCTTGCTGATACCTATTAAGGACATCAAGCAAGTCCACTGTATTGGGTATATGGCGGATATGGGCTTACCTGCTGATCAATCCTTATGTACTTTTCCTACCGTCATATCTCTGAGAAACTAACCCCAGCTGAGCTTAAAAAAGTCCACAACCTACTGGAGACCTATAGCGATATTTTCTCTAAATCTGATATTGACTATGGGAACATGAAGGGTTGAACTCACACTATTCACATTGGGGATGCTCATCCCATTAAATCAAGCCCTACCTTAAATCATAAGTCGCGGAGCTACAGATGCAGAAGGAGCTCAAACAGTTTCTGGACGCTGGGTTGGTGGTGCCATCCCAAAGACCTTGGTCATCCCCTCTTCTATGTATAAAAAAGAAAAATGGAGGTCATCAGGATTTTATGGACCACCATAAGCTGAACAACCTCGAAAAGAAGGACATCTATCCTATCCCCCATATTGACGATGCTCTGTCCCAACTCTCTGGGTCCAAGTTCTTTTCTGCCATGGATTTGTCTAGTGGGTATTGGCAAATGGATCTTTCTCCACAGGAGCAGGATAAGTGCGCCCTTATCTGCAGTGAGGGACTTTTTCAACCTATTCAGTTACATCAGGGTTTATGCACTGTGCGTGCCACTTTTAAGCGGGCAATGGATCATATTCTTCAGAATCTTAAGATGAGCTGTGTGATTTTTTACCTTTATGACATCACAATCTTCTCAAAACGTGTAACGAGCATCTAACGCACCCAAAGGTGGTTTTTAATGGGTTGCGGACATTTAATACTAAGCTGAAGCACTCCAAATGAGCCTTCTTCCAGAAGAAGTTGGAATTCCTAGAGCACAATATCTCACAAGATGGGATACAACCCCTCAAAAACAAGGTGGAAGAGATATCTAAGAGCCGCCGCCCAAAACCCTTTGGACATACAGATATTTTTGGGCATAATGGTGTACTACAATCAATTCATCCCCAAATTTTCCCAGCTCAGTGAGCCCCTTGTATGTCTCTTGGATAAGAACACTACTTTTCATTGAGGTGCTGAACAAAAAGCTGCTATATGACCCTGAAGAAAATGCTGCAACAAAGGTCAATCCTCCACCACCCTGACTATGGCAAGCCCTTAATGTTGTTCACAAATGCCTCCAATTATGCTTTTGGAGCCATCTTGATTCAGTTGGATGAAAACGGGGTCAATCATCATGTGTCCTATTTCTGTAACAGTCAGAAAATCCTAGTTCTAAATGCCATAAAATAAATGATGCTTTGGTGCACCAATAGTACCAAAACAGACCAACTTTGAGTAGAGGACAGGTTTGGTGCACCACCTGTGCTAAAATATCCCTACATTGAGTTAATCATGCAAATTTTGTTTTTTATTGGCTTGACCCAACCGTGCAAAAACTCCTCAAAGATAGATACCTTAAAAAAGGCCAACGGGTAAGAAAGGTATGCAAACCCTGAAACAACCTTTATTTTTATTAAGGAGATAAAAAGGGCCCACTAAACAGAGCTTGTCTGGGGAGCAACGATAATGCTCCTTGGGGGAAAGCTAGGGACAAAATTCTGAAATGATCTCAAAACTAGAAGGCGTACCTTTTAATGGCTTCCCTTTTGAGGTCCTCACCCAAATCATTAGTTAGGCTTGTTGTATTTTGGTCTCAGGAGATTCGCGCTTGGTGCTTGAATTAACAAAATCCAGCAATAGGGGATTTAAGTTTTTTATTAAGCTTTGTGGGTGATAAGATAAAAACGTCCCTACTCAATCATGGCTCATTTATTATTTTAATGTATTGAGGTTTAGGGAAAATTCAATAATAAGTTAGAATAGCTTAGAATAGTCCAAAAAAGGAAATATTGAAGTGAACCTAATAAAGCTTTGAGATATCGCTTCATTTAGGCTGAACAATAAATGGGTGATTATTTTGGGGCAAGACGTAACCATGATCAATGACTTAATATTTTAGACAGTCCTCTTTCACAAAAATATTGCACCTTGGGGGATCCCAGCCACGCCTATAAAAGGGGGTGGACCCTGCGTAGGTGCTGGAATGGGACTGGTAGGGGCTGGGGGAGAGCCATCCAATGGATGCCCCAGAGTCTACTGTGAAGTTGGAGTAATCTGACTGTTTAGTGTTAGTTGCCACAAATTATTGGAACTAGGGTTACCCCAATTTTGGGTTCCAATGAGGATTGGACAGGGTATTTGGACGATTTCCTCAACTTTATTAAAATTGTTATCATTATTGCAGACTAGTAAATGTCTGACATTTCCCCTTCTCACTGACTTTGACCCACAAAATTCTTATCTTGTAGCTGGGAGGGCAGATGTCTTACACTTATGACTAATCTACAACTCAGGCGAGGCACAACACAGCGCCCAAAACTGACCAAACCAATTTTTTTTAAAATGATTTAACTTGGATTGAAAATCTGAACCCAAGTCAAAATACACCAATTGAGAAAAACTCAATTGTTACAATTTGATGCTATACTACCATAGTTGTATCACTCCCAGAAGTGAGAATCTCAGGTCTATATGGAAAAGCCCTTTTTTCATCACTTGTAAGTGAGGGGATGAGTACTATATCAAATACCTGGCTACAAGAGTTACCATTAACTGTGTCCATGACCAGTTTTTGTGCCCTTACTCTTCCCCTAACACTCTTGAAGGGGGTAATGTTAGACAATCACAAGTCTGATGTTGTAATATGAGTGCTTCAGTTCATAATATGGACGAAATAGGCTAAAAGACTCTAGCCAATTCTTGATGGAACCCCTTGAATCAGGGCAATACTTCTATTAATGTTTCTCAGTTAAACAGCACAAGTTTAGGGTGTTGTATTGCACCGACCATGCAACGGAATCAGGGGAGTAAACCAAGGTTTCTCCCAAACCCCATTAACAATTTAGTTAAACCAACTATGCGGGGACCACCTCTTTTATAGCCTCAGAGGGGGTCCCACAAGGTGTAAAAATTTTCCCCCAAAATGATTTGTTCTAATATATCAAATCCTTGCCAAACATAAAGATCCTACCTACTATTGACCCTTTCTCAGCCATTCTGTTGAAGCAAAGCAAGCTATGAGAGCTCAGATAGATTAAAACCCTTTATTCCTAATTTGGATACTATAGCTTAAACTGAATTTCTTGGATATTTCATTTCAAACCTCAGATTGTTTATATACTAAGCAGTGACATAGTAATAGGGTTCTCCTTTTAACCCATCGCCCTCACTAATAAACTTTACTAAAGAACAATCATCTTTTCCTAAAATAAACTCATAGTTTTTATAATTGGTTTCCAAAATTACCCTATTTTACTAAGCAGAAGTTAAGAGTTTACTACTCCTGCTTCTTTTGAATTGTTGAATCCTGTGCAATTAGCACCACGGAACCTTAGATTACACCAGGATTTTGACACTGCTCAGATGTAACAATATACCAACTACCATCTAAACATACAATGTTTTTATTTTCTACTTATAAAATTACTGAAAATTAGAATTTTCAATGATTTACTGTATTGTTATTGGATATACATATGTGTGCCAAATTTTAAAGCTCTAGCTAGTCTGGAAGATAGTTAAAAACTAATCACAATATTCTATCACAGACTGATAGACACCACAGTATATAGAAAAAACGTTTTAATATAAAAACTACAAAACTTTAGAAAAAACTAATCAAACCTACCAAATCAACCTAAAACACCAACTTCTTGGAAAACCCATTAATTCTCAAAATTTAACCAAACATCATGCTGCCTGGCAAAACCATTAGGACTACCAAATTAGAATATAGTACCAAGCCGCTTAAAACTATTGAGCCAAACAAATTACCAAGTATACACCAGATCTCTTGGCAAAACCATTAAATCTACTACATCAACCAAATATCAAACTGCTCATCTATAATAAATATCAATTAACAGTTATATACTTATAAAATTTCAATTCTTACATATAAATCTTGTTTTAATTAAAATTAAAAACCTGGTTTTAAGGTGCACAAGGACCCCCTTCTGTTCACCTATATCCAAAATTTTCAAAACTCTACATGCTGTTGTTTTGGCTGGGCATTGTGCACATACACACAAATCTTACCTTTTATTATCATATATATGGTTTGTGAAAAGATGCTAGGGTGGATGGAGCAGTGAAACAAAGGCATTTGTAAAAGATAAATACAACAACTTCAAATAGTTTAGTTATGTAATAGTTTGAACCATTATTTTTGTACTTAAAGCTGATAAAAATGTTGTTGTTTTGTTTTTAGAGTCTAAAAATTTGTTACTTATCTTATTCATAGCCATATCAATAGCACCTAAAAAGTTATTTGTTAAAATATGAAGCCAAAGATACTATATATGTGTACTTTTAGACCAAGATAAAAAAGTAATAACTTTTTAACGTTAGCCCAATTACACAAGCTTCAAATTTCCATGATATCTGACTTTTATAGAAATACCTGCGCATACATATCTAGTTATATAATACTGATAAGTTTTTTTATTAAGGTAGGAGGAGTTAATGATAGTTTTAGAAAGTATTTAAACTTTTTGAATTGTATAGATAGCAACCAAACTGCATAGCAAAACTATTTGATATGTCAGTATAATAAAAAAACAACTCCACCAAAACAGATCTTTACATATCAAATCAACAATCACCAGCAACTTTATCAAAACTATTTAACTTATTGAATCAACAATAACCCACCACCCACTTGAACTAAACTAAGTTGATTTTATTAAATGAACTGATTATTAACTAATTCACTATACAAGTTCCAATGCATCAACTGAATAGCATATGATCCATGATCTGAAACTGATGCAGAAGTGACTTAAATCTACAATTCCACAAATCATTTTATTAAAAACTGATCCATGAACCAAATTGCAAAGCCTCAATTTAAAATCATCTAATATGAAATCTAAAGTCTGATGAAAAACTGATGTAAAAATAGGGTCCAGCCAATCACATTGTTGATTAATCATGACACTTTATTTTAAAAAAGATATAACTAGCTTCCAGATTCCTGTAATTTGCTATAGGTTACTATTTATAAGATGACTTGAACTGTTTTAGATTATTATTAGATACCATCAACTACTCAGACAAACCCATTAAACTATAAAATCAACTAAATAAGTATAATCACTTAATCATTTTAAATTTAAAGTAAATATTTAGTGGTAGCAGGAACTACCCTGATAGACAACTACCTTATCTTTCTTTATTTTAATATATTCTTTATTTAATCTTTATAAAATAAGATAATATTGAGAGGGGATAAGAGATTTAGTATTTTATCCTAGATAGCATAGGTTTCAACATGTACAAAATAAACCTGCACCAGAGTAATAACAGGTCTCACCCTACTATACAACCACTCTATCTTTTTTACCTTCATACCCTTATTCAATTCTTTTCATACAAAAATAATAATAAAAAAGGTCAAGAGGAAGTATTATTTTGTCCCAGCTATTATAGTTTTTGAACCTGTTCTGAACCAAACCCGAAGCATATTGGTAGCATGATATACCCTTTTAAGATATTTATCATTCAAAAGCAAACCTATTAAACATAAAAATCAATTATATAACACAAAACTGCTAGCTGAAACATATTAATAAAAATGCTCACAACCAGACTATATAATAGGTGTTTCATCTAGTTTACTATATAGTCTTATTAGATGCCTATAAATTTATAGCTGTTGTATTAGATAATAAATTACTAGCCTATGTGATTTAGAAGTCATGAAAAGGCAGCTTTTATATTGATTTAAAGTTTTTTTAATATATTTTTTGGTTAATTAATTATTTATAAATCCTACTTGCTTAAAAAACTTAATACTCAAGAGGCATATACATACCAAATTTTGTGTAGTAATTTTTAGTTTGGGAGAATTAACATTTTAAATACATCAAGTTTAACTTTTTTAACAGACATTTATTACTTGATAAAACCAGATACTTATATAAAAAGTAAATAATTTATAAATAGTTTTCTAGTAGATATTGATGAACTATAAAGACTTTTCTCTCTTATTGCAAACACTTTTGCAACAAATTCAATTCTAGTCAATGTAAAGTTTGATAATCTCATTGAGGAGATTAGTTGGTGCCCAATGTCAGGAAGCAGTTGGGCGAGTAAATTTAAGATCATAGATGTAGGCCCCACATCAGCCAAGTTTTGTAAACGCCCTAAAAACTAGTGGAATAGATAGAAATAATATGAAACTGGCGGTTACCATTTCCCCAGAAATTTTGGCCTGGCAAGTGTGCTGCACTCCCAACCACTATTGTCATTAGAACATAAGGTGCATGTTTTCCTGGATATTTAGCAAATGGTGCTTTAGGAGATGTTTTGTAGAGATGTACACACACATTTCCTGAACGTGGTGTTTGTCACACCCCACTCCATGCCATGAAGTTGGCTGGATCTTGGCTTCAAAAATAAAGAAGTGGCGGATAAAGATGCAAAGGTGCAAGTAGTAGTGGACCTCCCAGACAGCCAACAGGTAGTTGAAACAAAGTGCACTTGCTGGACTAAATCGAACCAAATTTCTATAACTTTTGACTTCCTACCTACTACTTCAAGTGCACCGTGATGGAGCACCACCTGAAGGCTGAGCTCGCCATATAAGGAGAAATACAATTCTTTGAAATGCAACACTTTACTCTCATTCCAAACCTGTGCATAGGCAAAGTGATTGCTGTTCTCACCCCATCCACAGGGATAGCGGAGGATTTGACCCAAATCCCACATACTGCTTATGTCAAAATCAATGGGCAAAACACCCATCCATTCAAGGTCACCGTGGATAGCGCGCCTCCTATCTGTACTTTATGTCACGCTTTTGGCCACAAAGCCCATACCTGTCCCCTTTAAGGAGGGCATTACTCATGCTGAAATTCTCTTGGATGCAATGTGCGGTGAAGACGCCCACTATGATCTAGCACTAGACACCGACACAGCTTCCTCATGGGGAGTGCAAGGCTGCTATATTATAGTAAAACTTGTGTCCCCACAGGAGCATAAGAAGGCCAAGCAGGCCCGCAAGGCAGCGGCCAAGGAGGCAGCCAAGACTGCATCTGTGATCCTGCCAGCCTATCTCCAGGAGGACATCAAGACATTCACAGTGGAAGCAGCTCATGAATACCACAACCAGTCATAGTGAGACACCCAAGCTGATTGGGCCACCCAAGCTGAAAACCTGATGGGTGAGTAGGTTTTAACAGACCAATTTGCCCAAGAATCATTTGGGACCAAGTCGCTCATCAATATTCCTGCCAAAATTCCACCTCCAAGCAATGGTGCACCGCAACCACACACAACGCCAAAAACTTGTCCCACAGTGGGGAAAAAGCAGAAGACAAAAGCCAACACAAACCCACAGCTAAAGTTTCCTACTACAAACCATACTCTGTAGCACAGAATACCAATGCTGCCAAGCAGCGACATGATGAAAAAGAGAAGGTTGAAGGGCTCAGGTGCCCTTCCCTTGCACCTAAAGTGTGATAGGGGAGTCTTTACATTAGGGATGTTGAACATCGCTGGACAAGGAATCGCCATCCCAGGATAGGAAACTGAGTTTTTACATAAAAATTTACCTCAGGGCATTTTGGATATTCAGGAAACCCACTGTCCGCATGGTGCTGAGGAATCATGGAAAACCATGCTCCTCCCTTCCCTTTCCTTTTGGTCTACGCACTGTGGGGTGCTAGTTCAAGTAAACCGTAGTTTTAAATTTATTTCATCAAAATTGTACCTAAATGGCCACATCCTTGTAGTCACCTTTTTGTGGGATGACTAAGTGCATGCTGTCATTAGTATTTATGCCCCAACCTGTGCACAAGAACGTCAGGAATTTTCTTTAACAGTCAATTCCCTTCCGCTACCCTCCAACCCATTTGTTGTTGGTGACATGAACTGCTGGATGAACCCATCCACAGACCGTTGGCCCTCATCGCCTACACCCCCACAGGGGCATGTTAAACTTCACATTCTCAAAGCCACCCTGGAATTGTTTGATACTTTGCTGCATCTTGCTCCACTACTCACTAACATGTTGCACCCCCATGTACACAACTACCAGCTAAGGTCCATGACCTGCATTGACCTTATTCTCACACCGTTAAATTTTCAAACCCAAATTTCCCACTTCACCATGACAAAAATCAAATATCTCTGACCACAGGATGGTATCAGTTTCCTTCCATTTGTCCAATCCAGTGGCCAAGGCGCCAAAGTGGTGCAAACACCACCCCACTGAGATAGCGTCGCCAAGATTTTCCTCAAGGGTGGAATCCATGGCTTCAGCTCCAGAGTTTTTCACACCATTATGTGCAGACCCACTTTTTACAAGGTCAACCTTCAAGGCTAACACAATCCACAGGCTTGCCACCACTCCTCCTTCCACTCACGGGCTGCCTTGGCAGTCATTTTTCACACGCTGGCAGAAGTGGAACACCTGAAGTCTAACGTCCCCACTGCAGGCTACAGCCCAGCTTGGGGTCATAAGTGTGCAGAAGTGTCCCCTTGTTTCAATGCACTGGTAAGACAAACATAAGCATTGGGTTTGTGTTCAGTATAAAGCAAAGCCTATTACAGCGGGTGATATGTGCTCCACTTACTTTTTAAAATTCTTTATACCATGCCAGAGTTTGGCCTGCACACAGGTGTGAAGGCCAGACCACTCCGTCGCAGATATGCCAGCTGAAGTGGAAATAAAATTACATAATTATCACTCCAAATTATATTGATATTATCCAATTCCACCAGCTAAAATGGAAAATTTTCTCAAAAGCACACACATCCACACCATTTTCTGATTCCTGGAGTTGATGAATTTGATTACTCAGGATGAAATTTGGTCTGCCATTCATGGTGCACCATATATAAAATGCCCAGGCCCAGATGGCATCCCCTTATGAGTTCTATAAGAAGTATTTTAAAGTTTTTTCTCCTCGCTGCTTGCCTCTCTGAACCATTGACTTCTGGAAACGCGCCTCCTACCTGGAGGGCAAGAAGCCTTCACAATTACGTTATACAAGAAAGGGGATAAGCCGGACTTGGCCAACTGGCGCCCCATTTCCCTCTCTAACATAAACACAAAATTTTTTACTAAAATCATGGCTAACCGTCTAGGGATTGTTGCCTCTGCTCTCATTTCCACTGAACAATTTGGTTTCACCCCCAAAAGGTCTATTTGGGACAATATACACACTGTAGCCAACGTCTGTCAATCCACGGCTTCTGGAGCACTCGTGTTTTTAGACCAGCAGAAGGCCTATGCTAGAGTCAACTGAGAATACCTTAGAGCCTGCCTCCACAAGTTCCGCCTCCCCCTTCGCTTCATTAACTGGGTGATGTTGCTAACGGAATCTGCAATAATGGCAGTGCGTGGCCCTAGCTTCCTCACGGATGTAGTCCGCCCTCAAAGGGGCTTACGCCAAGGGGACCCTCTTAGCCCACTCTTGTATAACTTCAGCCTTGACCCACTTCTTCAAAATGTGAATGCCTGCCTTACTGGGGTCCTTGTGCAAGGCCAAGCCCCTGTCAAGATGTTGGCGTTTACTGATGATTGTGTGGTTGGGGTGTCTAACAATTATGATGCATGCGCTTGAAGCTACTATCCAGGTTTACTCCAAAGTAAGTAATGCTGCACTTAACGCCTCCAAAACCAAAATCATTCTCCTTAGTCAGTACCAAGCCCGCTGGTCCCCAGCGCCCCATTTTCTACCTGCCTCGTCAACTAGCACATGGGATCGCTTGCCCTGCCCACCCCACTCCACCCCGCTCTTACTCCCCTTTGTGCCACGCCCCACCGTTTGCCCTGTCCGCCATTTGGGGGTGTGGCTGGAGGCAGGAGGGTACACCTCAATGGTGATGGAAAACCATATCCTAGACAACGTTACAAAACGCATAGCTTCCCTCAAAGCCCGCCAAACCTCCCTTACAGGAAGGGTAGTGCTAGCCAACTCTATGCTACTTTCTAAAGTTTGGTTTGGGGCCCACGCCATCGCTTTTTCTCCTTGTTTCTTCAAGTCATTATACGCCCTGCTGCAAGGGTGGCTTTGGTTAGGCTGCCCATCGCCGGTGCTCCTGGATGTCATTTTTGGCCCTCTCCATAGTGGTGGTATGGGCCTGCTCAACTATGATGCCCATGCTGCCATAATTATTGGCACCTGGATTGCTGCCGTCACTAACCCTATGATATCAGCCAATCACTTGTCCCGTGCAGCCTGCTCCAACTTCTCCCGTTCCCTGGGCCTCAGCAATCCTACCCACCACCACTCTCTGTTAAAGTACCTTGCCTCACATCCTCCTGCTGCGGGCCCACATGGGACGTTACCCAACTTCAAAAGGATCCTCCTCTCCATGCATAGCGCTGAGTGGAGAATTTGCATCTGTGGGAACACCGCCCAGAGGGGGCGCCCCTCTCCTCAGGTCACCCAGAAATTACAAGGGCTACCCATTATGAGAGGAGTAATACAAATGAGACCCCCTACCATGGCCAAGGTGGACTACCTGGACATACTGGACATCCCCTACCATCTAGATACCCAGAAAGCCATTTAGAAGTACGCCCACCACCCTCTTCTGCAGCCACATATTTGTTCCCATGTGTGGCGCTGCTTGAGATGGGTATACTATATGGCTGAGCGCTCTAACGCTTTGCACTCAACCTGCGTCATGTGTGGCCAGTATGGAATGCTGGTTCACTGCCTGAAAGAGTGACCTCCATCAAACGCGATATAGCGTGAGATACAACGTCTGTTTCTCCAGGATCAGGAACAGCCCTTCAGCCTGTCTAAGGACAGGTTTTCTTTATCCATGGCTTCCCCTCTTCCACCCTCCCTCCATGCCTTGGTAGTTGAAATCGCTATGTGGATCCACACATGATTGTCCTAGATGCTATCTCAGGATCCACTCCCACTCTCCAGGAAGTTATACGCCAATTCCAGTTGCACCTTGTGGACCACTTTCAAGCGTGGATGTTTGGGTACCTCCTACCCCATCGCTGCCAGATGGTCTCATCCTGGTTCCCAGTTTGGTTCATCATTTCAGACCCCTTCTATAATACATGCTCAATAGTGACGCAAGCCCCTACACATGTAATTCCCCTTCATTCTCTTGGCATTCAGCTGGCAACAGGAGATAGTGTCTGCTTCTCAGGGGAGCCCTCCTGCCGCTAAAGTTTGTTTAGTTGTTTAGTATCTTATTGGCAGTGTCCGTCCCCTGGTTGACCTTCCCTGAATAAAATTAAATTAAATCAATGAACTAAAAAGTTCCTCCATTCCAAATTTTAAACCCAAACATATGTAGTTTGGAATTGTGAAGAAGTTTAACTTATATAAATAAAATTTTATAGGTTTATAATTTTTTGTAGTTAAGATTGAGTATAATATCCCTTACATACTCCATAATTCTAAACTCAAGATGCATATAAATATAATGTCCATAAATTTAGGTTTATTGGGTTTGTAGAATAATTTTGCGTATACTTTTCTAAATTTAATTTGTTTTAAAATAGTAGTATTGCTAAAATACCATTCTAACTGATTTTTAACATGACAAAAAACCTAGAAGTGAGTTTTTCATTAATGAGCTACAAATTTAGAGAAGAACATCCATGTCATATTAAAAATTTTTAGCTTTTGTGGTTTAAGAAAAACCTTGATAATTGTGTCTTTTATATAAAAGATTGGTCATTTTTGTTGCTATAATTAATATAAGAAATTTCTTAAATACTTAATATTCTTACACTTAAGCTGCACATAGATACAAAATTTTATAAAAGTAGTGCAACAATTAAAGTTATACTAGTTTTCAACCGCCACAAAAGCAAATAGAAATAATGCTCCAACAGCACTAAACATACCAACTCGACGTTGGTTATATATTTGGATAGTAGTTGGTCTAACTCAAATATGCGAAACTCCTTGAAATGTAACCAAAAAGATGAACAGGTAAGCGAGGTAGAAAACCCCAAACACAACCTTTTTTATTTGCAAATAAAGAGGGCTACCAAAAAGATTTTTCTGAAGGGTGAAACTGAACTCTCTCCTCAGGGAGGGAACTCAGGGAAAAATTCTGAATTGAGCTTTAGAATTGGCAGGCACAATATACTTATGGTTGCCCTTTGAGGGCCTCAACCAAACCATTAATTAGGCATGTACAAGCATAGACAATAATTTGGGTTAGGCACAACCCAGCGCCTAAACCCAACCAAATCCAAAAATCTTTTTGAACAATTTGACTTGGGATTTGGAAAATATGAACCCAAGTTAAAAATGTAATGATTGAGATTATATTGATTGTTACATTACTCCCCTCTAGAGAAGGGACCCACAGTGGGAGGCTGCCAACATGAAGGCTTCCTGGGGCAAGCTACCTTAAGCCCCAGAAAAAATTTCCAGAAAATTCTGGCCCCTTGTGAGAAAAAACAAATGGTGAGGGCAAGTTGGGTTTAAGCTTTTAGAATCAGCCCACTCAGCACAAAGAGACATGCCAGTGCTTGACTGTGGTGTTCCCCCTCCCACGCTCTTGTTGGCAATGGTTTTCTCATCCTGACATGAAAGGTGCTTTCTCTAACCAAAGCATGAGTGGGGCATGCAGTCCAGCACAGCTGGATGGCCGTCCTCTTGCAAGGTGGACCGTCCATTGGTGAGGGGCCCTTCTGGGACAGGTCCCCTCAGTGCCAACCAAGTCCCTGGTGAGGTAAAGCCCCACCAGGATTTACAGCTGATGATCACCTCAGGTTTAGGGTTGGCCATCAGTCACTGGCTCCCACTGGTGCTGGTTACTTGACAACCAGGACCCAGGTGATCACTGAGGTCAACCAAACTGGGTATTGGTGGCGTGCAGCAAGCACATTGACTTCAGATTTATGTAACAGTCAGAAATATCCCAGTTTCTGACTGCTATAAAAGCAAAAAGATTTGGCGCACCATTAGCACTAAAACATGCCAACTTGAAGTTGATTGTATAGTTGAATAGTAGATGGTCCAACCCAATTATGCAAAACTCCTTGTTAATTCTTGGCGTCTGGGTCCATTTCCGCCGAGTTGGATTTACACAATGTATTAGTCACTGAGCAACCAAATTGAATGATATGAGGATCGCCAACTTCTTAATATAACTTGATAAAATGTATATGGAGCTATCATCCCTTATTTCTACCTTTATTTTGAATATAACTCGCAGACTTTTCTGCGCTCCTCTTTCCCTCATAAAAGACTATCCCCTTTTAATCTTCCATGAGAATCTTTATAAACTCAGTTCCCCAGCCAGATGCATCCTTGGCTTGGTAATCTTATATTCTTCTTCCTTTTTTGAATTACTCTCGTTCATATCAAATATCAGCATAAATCCTCTCAATTCGTCAAATGTCCTCATTTCACTCAGTTATAATTCGTGTATCCCTTTTTTGTAGATCTCAAGACTTGTCTTGATCCCCCTCCAATCTGCTGATATAGGTAGCGTATTATCCAGTCATATCAACTTCCTGACATTACCCCCCTTTGACTGAACAATAGGCTCTTACTTTTTATATGCTCAAAGGAACTTTGTGTAGACTCGGTTGATAATATGACCCCCAGCAGGTTCCTTAATTGTGTAAACATCCATGATAGTCTTCTTGATAATCTTGAATGGGCCGACCCAAATGTTGAAGAGCTTATTTTTTTGTCCAAATCCATGCTGGTCGTGGAATAAAACATAGTTCCCCCACAGCAAACAACGGAAGTCTGCTCTGGCACTTCTGGTTGGCCGCCTGGTCACAAATATTCTTAGTTAAACTGGTGGAGTAGGCTTCCGTTTGCAACTTGATCAATGTATCCATGAGTTGATTCAGATATTGCTGAGGATTTACCCCACCAGTGTCCTCTACACACGAATATAGCAAGGCAGGCAGAGCCGGATGTTGACCATACATCAATTGAAATGGACTCTTACCAGTGGCAGAATGATAGCTGATTTTATAAGCGAACATGGCAGTAGGTAGAAGGGTACTCCATTCTGAGGGCCAATCCATTATCAATTTGCGGAGTATGTTCGCTAGGGTTCCATTGACTCGCTCCACCATCCCATTTGATTCTGGATGATAGGGGGTGGTCAAAACCCCACAAATTACCATCAACTCGTTTAACTTTGACAGGATATGTGAATTAAAGTTGGTTCTGTTGTCCATCAGGATGAACTGCAGACAGCTGTGCTGCTGTATAACATACTCCATAATAAACTTGGCAGTGGTGACCGCGTCCAGGTCGCTAATAGCCCTGGCCTCCACCCATCAAGTCAGATGATCTATAATGATGATAATATACTTGGATTGATTGGAACTAGTTGGCAAAGGTTTCACTACATCAATGGAAATGGTGTGCCAGGCAGACTGGGGTTTAACCAGATGGTAGGTGGTTTTCTTGTGGAATGGTTTTCCACTTGACACTGATGGCAACAACTAATCGTTTACAATATGTCATAATGCTTTCCTAGAAGTATTGGGGTTGCAAAAACTCTAGCATCTTCCACAATCCTCCATGGCCTACAGCCCAATGAGCATCCATAATTATTGAGGGTCTAGCTGAAGGCTTAGGAAAATTCAGCGTCAAGTCTCCAATACGCTTGTATAATTCTTCCCCTCATATGAAGGTATTCTCCCTGAGTCCATCTAACACCTTGATAACATGCAGTGGCTCATCCTGGTATTTGTTTGATACCATCATTTCATACATTATATCAGCTAGATCCGCTGTGATAGCAACTGTGGGCAATTGAGAAAGACAATCCACGTTTGATGTTTTGCTCCAGGTAAATGTGAAATCTTGAAATCATATGGTTGAAGCTTCAGAGCCCAACGTGCGAGCCATCCTTACAGTTCATAGAGATTCTGTAGCCAGCGCAAGGAAGCGTGATCCGTCACTACTTGAAATCTTACCCCATGTAAATATACCCAAAACTATTTGTAAGCTAGATCACCACTAAACACTCCCACTCAATTATGGTGTAGTTTTGTTCATGACAATTCAAGCTTTGACTACAGAATGTGACAGGATGTTCCATGCTGTCATCATCCTTCTGGGATAATACTGCCCCAATAGCAGCGAGGGATGCATCCATTTGTACTATGAACTTTTTGTCAAAGTTGGGGTATTTCATGATGGGTGCACTTGCTACCGCAGTATGCAATACATCAAAAGCATTCTGGCATCATACCATCCAATTGAAAGAAGCGTTTTTCTTTAATACCTCGAAAAATGGGGCCCCAATGCAGCTGAAATTGGGAATGAACTGTTGGTAATACCCAACCATCCCCAGAAACACCTGAATGTCCCGCTTATTTCCTGGCTGAGTCATCTTGAATATTGCTTCCACTTTAGCCAGCTGCAGTCTAAGCCCATTTTATCCATGACAAACCTGAGGTATTTCAATTGCTCTTTAAAAATGGCACTTTCGAGGCTTAATTTTGATATTAGTAGCAGAGAGAGGCGCTGAAACACTTGCTATAAATGGGCCAGGTGCTCTGTAAACATACGCAAAAACACATTGATGTTGTCAAGGTAAATTAAGATGCAAGACAGCTTTAAATCATCTAAAATCGTATCCATGGCATGCTGGAACGTAGCTGGAGCATTACATAACCCTTGCAGCATGCGCGTCAGCTGGAACAGCCCTCTCAAGGTGATGATCACACATTTCTCCCATTCTGTTAATGGCAATTTGATCTGCCAGTACCCCAAGATCAGATCCATGGCAGAAAAATAGTTCACCCCACCCAATCAGTCTAATGCATTGTCAATCCATGTAAAATGGTAAAAATACTTCTTTGTTACATTATTGAGTTTACGATAGTCAATAACCACCCAATTTGAGCCATCCATTTCTTTATGATGAGCACAGGTGATGCCTATGGACTGTTTGATGGCTCTAGCATTCCTTGCTTGATAAGCTTATCCACTTCGTCGGAGACAACCTCTTCTGCTGCTTTTAAACATCTGATAGGATGTGAACAAATAGGAGGGTGATCCTCCATATCTATCCAATGTACCACCCCTTGAGTGCACCCCAAGTCATGATCATTATTTGTGAAAATATCCTGATACTTTTTAAATAATGTCATAGCCTTATCTTGCTGATCCACCAATAATCTCGTGAGCAATTTCCGCGGAACCATGGTCAGTATGCCAAAATGAGAAGCAAGCTGGTAGTCTGAGATCCTCCCATGAGCCAACATTATGAATATGACAAACTTCCCCTATAGGGACAAAGTGTAGGTAAGCCACCACTTGGTGCCACCAGATCATTATTTCTCCTTCTGTAGGTTCGCTAGCAGCACTTTCACCTCCCCATTTCCAGGAAGCAGTAACCCTGGAGCCACATGTGGTTCGAGCCACAAGTGCTGATGAGGTGCCATAATTTCTCCATAAAGCCCCTTAGGGACTTCGATTTCAAGCCCAGTCCCTATTATGCTCTGGTGTCCAGACGGTAAGCTTAAAGCGCGCGTTTCTCAAAGCGGGATTCCTTTGTACTCATATATCTGATTGGGGAGGATCTTGGTCTACTGACTCAGTCACTGATAGCAAACAGGAATCACTCCATCACTGTATGCTAGATTGACCTGACCGGGGTGGACCAGATCCATTGGGATTCCACCAGAGGAAAAATACTGGAATCTGTTGGCTGAACATAGTAAGGGTTTCTTCTGCCATATTTATCACAACGCCAAATTTCCTCATGAAAGCCACACCAATTAACATATCATAGTGGTTATTTGGCAAAAACACCACTGGAGCAGACACCTGGACTGACCTGAATCATAGAGGCAATGCGCTATATGCTCCTTCTGACACATTGCTATGCGTTCCTGCGGTCCTGTATACTACTTAATGGTCCACATATGGTTTCAACATAAGTTTAGCCACCAACTGGGTGGAGACTATGTTCACAGGTGCTCCCATGTCTATGATAGTGCAGATTTTTGTGTTTTGAACAAATATGTCGCAATAAGTATAGTCCAAGTAAGAAGAACCATCAGTGTTTATTACTTATAAGTTCAAGGGCTTTGTGTTACTCAAGAAGGAAGAAGTACCCTTTCCAACCTGAGGATACTCACTAGCGATTTTTTCCACCAAAATAGCTATGGTAACCCCTATTAAAGGAGCGACGTTCAGCGAAGAATCTGCATTGCTGGAGCCAGTCTGTTCCAGTATTTGCCACGCATATGGCTTCTGCACATCTTGGCGGAGCTCAGCCCAATTGTGTTAACTCTTACTCTTGGAAGCAGAAGCAGGGGTATCCAGTGAAAGCTGCTGGTATAACAAATTGTCTGATTGAGGTTTGATATCTACTTGTAAAGTTGTTTGGCAGGTAGTAGGGACAAGTGAATTGAGCTTAGCGGAGGTAGAGCGTCCCATCTCTACTCCGCTCAAGCTTTTTACTGCTCATTTTTTATAGTTGGCATTGCATACACTTGTGGTTTTCTAGGGCAATTGGCTGCATAATGCCCTCTTTGTCCGCACTGGAAGCAAGTGTTTGTAAAAGATGCACGTATATAGTTTGGGCTGGAATGACCAGGTCGAGAATTGCCAGTAAGGTTCCATGGTTGTGGTCAAACTAGTATAGCGTACATAGGATGGAAAGGGTCTACTGACTCATATGATTGACGATTATGTTCCAGTGGCTGATAACCCAGTTGCTGCGCCCAATATTCAGAAAAGGATTGAGCGGGGGCAACAGAGGGTTTTCAGGCTATGTTGGGGGCGCTGTTAGTGGCAGAGAGTTAACGTAAGGCGTTCATAATTTGAATAAGTCTGGTATCCCATTTAACACATGAGACATAGCGTTATATAGTTCCCATTATGGTTTGAATGCCGCCGTCATCACTATATCTAAATCCTCAATGGTCAAAATATTAGCCCCAAGGAGAGCGTGTTTCTGCTGAGAACCGCTCAGAGAATTCTGACAGGGTCTCACTTTGGTAAAACTATATAGTCATAAATTTGGCTTTCCGTTGAGAAATCTGGTTAGTGCCCCCAAACAGCTGGATAATGATTGTTTTTACTTGTGCGTAAGACACTGAGCTATTTGGAAGATAGCAGGTCACTTGATCAGCGCTTTACACATTTAAAGCAGAAAACAAAAAATTCATTTTTTGTTGATCAGTAGCCCCTTCTACAGAGAATTTGAAATATTTAAAGTAACCATGTAGGTTCCTGTTATGACTGAAAGGAGGTAATTTTTTGATACAAACGAATTTACTTTGCTCTAGGGTCCTGCTACAAGAGGCAGGCGAATTGTTTTCAGAGCAACTATGGGAACCATCATTTTGTGCATTATCATACAGCCAGCCAGATGAGCTTGAATCCATCAAAAAGGAATTGGGAGAAGTGGTGTCACGAGGGGGTCCATTGTACCAACCAATGGATACTCATTTGCTGATCCATAACATTATTCCCCCAAGTCACCACTAACTGCCTCATCCCCCCAGCTCTGGTACGCCCCACGAACTGTTTGTTAATCAACTGCTCCACTTTAACCAAATAGCATTTACACCGTTCATCCTGAAATTCCTGTTGCAGCGTTTCATACTGATGTTGGAATTTCTGGCGGAATTCCCTTTTCTCGTTCAGTGTTTGTTCTGCAGCTTGTAATCATGAAAGAACTTCCTTGATTATATTCTGAGGGTGGGTTTACTGTCAATTTGCATTTTCTGCTTGCTGATTTGCGTCTTTTAATTAGTTAACAAGTGAGGATCATTCCTGTACCAATTCCTCATTGGCCCATCAAAGGGTATCAAGGCGCCCTTGCATGTCTGCATACTCTCTTGTCTCACTAATAGGAAGAGGAAGGGCTCGTTGGCACTCAGCCTGACTAATGACTTCCAGTTGTGTAACTTGACGAATAAGCTGAAGATACTCAGGAGATGCTGACCAAAGGATAAGCACGTTATCTGTCATTCGCTGGGTATTCCATTCAATACAGAGTTGGTTTACTTCTGTTGATAGAGAGCCAACTTGGGCCGCCACTTGCTGTTCCATCAGGGTCATTCTTTACTTGAGCTGGGCAATCATGGCTTCAAGAGCTTCCGCCCATTTGGCTAGCTCTGTCATACAGCGCTCAGTATTATTCCCTAAGGTTGTTATGTACTGAATCCACTCCACTGATAGATCATGCTGATCCAGCAGTTCTCTTATTACTCGAGGTAATTCTGAGTTTAACTGTGGTACTAGAATGTCCAATTGATGGCGGACATACCCAACATAATGATTTATCTGTGCCAACACGCCTTGTATTTCCAAAAATAAACGATTGAGGTGGTCAAGCAGGAGCTGAGTATCATGCTGCTGTGCATATGTGAACTGCAATACATCTTCAATTTCAATAAAATGGCAAGACAGAACACACAGTAGCTGGCGAATCAAAGGTTGCACATAAGCAACTAAATATTCCTTAATTCTGTGGTTACTGAGGCAGCGAGCTAACTCCATAGTAGTTGCATCCAAATAAGACATGTACAGCGCATATCAATCTTCTTGATTGCGTTGGTTATAGAACAGACTCAGGGCATTTCCCCCAGTCTCATCCTTGTATAGGCGATATCCGCACAACAGCAATTCCATAAATATTTCTCAGTTGTTAGGGAGTCACATTTGTGGAGCGTCCTTGTTGGTAGGTCGTCAGCTCTGGGAAATTCTCAAATTGCAGATTAATAACTTCATCATCCCATGGTTTGGTAACAGTAAATAATGTTGGTTTGGGGTTAGGTGCCTCCCGGGCTTCTTCAGCATACTACGCTTGGAATAAGATCAGGTTATGTCAGAACAAATGAGGACTCATCATTGTGTTTTACCAACTATAGTTGCTAAGTGGCCCTCTGTAGTGAGCACCACTGTTAATTCTTGGCATCTGGGTCTGATTCCGCTGAGTTGGATTTGCACAGGGTATTAGCCACTGAGCAACCAGATTGAATGATATGAGGATTTCTGGCTTCTTAATAAAACTTGATAAATATATGGAGCTATCACCCCTTATTTTTACTTTTATTTTATATATTACTCGCAGACTTTTCTGCGCTCCTCTTTCCCTTGTAAAAGACTATCCCCATTTAATCTTCCATGAGACTCTTTATACCTCAGTTCCCTAGATGGATGCATCCTCAGCTTGGTAATCTTCTATTCTTCTTCCTTTTTCAAATTACTCTCAATCATATCGAATCTCAGCATTAATCCTCTCAATTTACCAAATGTCCTCATTTCGCTCAATTATAATTTGTGTGCCCTTTTTATAAATCTCAAGACTCATCTTGATCCCCTCTGATCCTCTGATATGGGTAGCATATCGTAAAGTCATATCAACTTCCTGACACTCCTCAAAATCACAACATTAAAAACAAACAGGTAGGCGAGATAGAAACTCCCCCAATAAAACCTTTAATTATTCACATATAAAAGGGGCCACCAAACAGAGTTGTCTGAGAAGCAGAAACTGATCTTCCTTCTCAGGGAGGTAGCTCTGGGGAATAAATTCTGAAGTGAGCTTCATGATTGGCAGGTGTGACCTTATGTGAATGCACTTCAGAGGCCTCACAAACAATTGATTTGGCTTGTACAAGCCTAATCAAAAACTTGGGCGAGGAACAACACAGCGCCCAAACCTAACTAACATCAAAATCTTCTTAAACGATTTGACTCAGAATTTGAAAATCCAAATCAAGTTAATATAAATTAATTAAGATAATTTAAAACCTTACAGTAAGAAATGTTGGGGTTTTTAGTATACATTTTTAGAACTTTTTTAAAATGTGAACTATTTATAATGCTAAATATATTAAGGTAAGTTTTTAGACTGCTTTTTTACATTTTAAGAGTAATTAAAGTCAGCTCTCTTTCCGCTCATCATAACTTTCTGAGCAAAATTACACGAATTAATAAAATAAATCAAATTTGCCCATAGTAGTTTCACTCCAATGTCCTCAGATTCTCTGCCAGCTGCTCCAGCGTGGGGAAGTGGCAAAACTCCCCCGCCATTTTCCATCTGGCAGGAAACCACGCTAGGACTGGTTCACCTAGTCATTCCAAACCTATGGGATGATTTGTTCCGCTTAAGGACCTAGATGCCCACCTTGCTCATACCCAAGCGGTACCTCGCTGCCCCTAGTGCTCCCCTGGAGCAACATGTGCTATGGCCTAAGGGTTGAATATGGGAAACTATTCCCATACCACAACCAAGTCATTATTGAAATGGCACAGGTGGTGATGACACCCGCTGGCTTTATTGATTTTCGCCCCTACAAGGGGTATTTTGACCTCAGCTTCACCTGAAAAACTGACGCTGCCACTGCAGCAACTGTGCTTCTGGTATTCCAGGGCACCCCTCTCCCCACAACTTGGACTTGGCTCCCAGCGGACACCACTTTGGTGGTTCAGTTTTCTGGCCTGCCCACCCACCTCCCCTCTGAAGTGCTCCACTAGGAGCTGATGGATGGTTTGGCAGCCTATGGCTCCACCCCATCTTACAATTTGTGGTCCCAAATGGGGCCACACGACTTGCTGGCCCTTGGGCATATGCCATGATCAGCCCTGAATTTAATAAAATTGTGGTGTCAATTCTGCCGCGCACCATTATTCCCTCAGCTCCTGACCATCCGTTTTGGGCCCGCATCAAGGGTGGACGATCTGTCTGTCATGTTTCAAGTTAGACCACTAAAAACACAAGTGCCCCTCCTCAACCACTTCTGGCGGATTGGATGACTCATCTGCTGACCTCCAATCTGCTGCCCACCATGTAAAAATCAAGTATGGGTCACATTCCTACCTCCCCCACCCCCAAATCCTGTTGCTGCAGCTGCACCTGCAGCCACCAATCAGCCTCCTCCTCACCCCAATGCCATAAATAATTCCTCCAATCAAGCATTGTTTTGGATCCCAGTTTGATCCCATGCTTCCTCAAATGAATTGACCAAACCTCAACCATATGCTTATTCCTAAATCCAAAACAACCAAAACCCATGGGAATTATTGGCTGAAATTGATGAATCAGGTAAGTTCATTGAAGAACCATCTCTTCAAAATGAGCAGTTTGTTAATGCAGGATGGGACGCCAGATACCCCACTCAACTTTATACCCCACATCCAAAATGTCAAATCATTTTGCAGTGATCACCAGCTTGCAGTTGAAGCAGCTGCAACACCAGATTGTCATCCCCCATGTAAAGCTGTCACTAAATCAGTAGCGATACTCAAAGGAGGAATTCCGCCTCCTGTTATCCTTCAACATTAACTCCAAAAGTAAAATCATGGTGAACCAGCTATACAAAAATGCAAACAATGCTATCCAGAACATGGTAACTATAGCATGAAATCCAAAAGCAAAAAAACCTGAACCAACATTGACACGTTAATTAAACCCTCAGACACCCACATCAAAGATGAAAAAGCTTTAACTAAATATCTCAGTGCCATTTATCTAGCTGGCAATTTCCATGAAATTCCAATCATCAGTGATAATGAACCACATACTGCAGATGCCCCAATGCCATTACTGTCAGCTGTGACATGCAATCTACTATAGGAGGAAGAAGCTGCTGCCGAAGAGGCTGCTGAAGATGAGCCCCCTGACCCCCTCCCCTTCCTCCATGGAGGGATAAGCAGTTTCTGCTGCCCACCTGGTTGATTGGTTTTTGAAGCATTTCACTCAATCCGCTCATTAGGGCGTTTTGTTTTAACCAAGTAGTTACGTTAGTTTTTTAGTCTAGTTTTAGCTTCAGTAATGTCTGTCCCCTGGTCAGCTTGCCTTGAATAAATATGAAAAATAGTTAAAATAAAAAATAAATGGTTTCTTAAAGAACTACAAATTTTGAATAGAACCTCCATGTTAAAACTTAAAATCCCTAGCTTATGTAGTTTAAGAGAAACCTTGATCAATAGTGTCTTTAATATGCATTTATAGATAAAAGTTTATACATATAGCTATATACTTTTAATAGTTGCAGAATAAGTTAATATTTTAAGAGAACGCTGAGAAATCTTAGAAATATGCATGAACTATAACTTTTTAAGTTTGTATATTACTATATGTAAGGTTTGAATTTTAAACAATAGATACTATATATAACTACTATTGATATAAGAGTGTCAGATCCTGGCTTTGCTTAAGGCTTTCTGGTGCTATTGGCACAGGATTTAACAATACTAAAAAAGCAGGAGTAGTAAGGGGTCTGCAAAATGAACTGCATTTCTTTAATAAATTTCAAATATTTGATTTATTTGGAACAGTATATTTTAAGTTAACATGGGATGTGTCACAGGCGGGAATCCCAGACCCTGTCCGTTTCATCCTGAAAATGCCCATGCAGCGGCATTCCAGGCGGGCAACCTAACCAGACAGACTTAGGCACAGGCGAGGCGAACCTTTTCTCATCAAATCTCGGAAATGCCCACATGGCAGCAAATGGAGTGATGAGGCTGAACTGTCACTAATACGAGGTCCCCTATCACAAACCCAAATCTGAATATATCAGGTAAGTGAGGCGCGACACCTCGAAAGAACTTTATTTTTATTTTAAAAATAATAAAAGACTGAACCGGAGGGGACCAAGGCCAAGACTTAGAATTCCAACTTGGAATTTGAGAAGGTTGGGTTTGACTTTTATAAAGTTGCTTCTGAGGAGCCTCTCTGATTCATTCCTTAAGCCTGCCAAGCTTAAGGAATGGTCAGAGCAGCTCAGCCCAGCCCTCCAAGTCTGACCACCCACTCCACCATACCCAACAATTCTGATTGGTTCGTTTTGAATTAACTGAATGAACCAATCAGAATGTAACGTTCAGAAATTCATCCTTCCAGATGATTTCCATTTGTTACATCACCCCCCACTAAAATGGCCCTCCGGGGGCAGAGAGCTGCTGTTTTGGGAGGAAATCATTTGTGAGAGGTCTTCCCAGGGCGAGTCACCTCAAGCCCCAAGAAGGATCCTCTTGAGGGGAAATGGGGGGATGGAAACTGGAAACTGGGCTGTTGGAGTAAGCCCCAACAGGTAAGGACATTCGTACCCAACACTTGGCCAAATCACCACCTCCTGGAGGCTACCACTAGGAATGGCCTTCCCATCCCAACCGGGAAGGCGCTTTCCCAACGATAGCCCCAGAAGGCGCGAAACAGCGCTGGCCATGGGCCATCCCCTTTGCGCTGTCAGGCCTGAGAATGGCCTTCCCATCCTGAAAGGGAAGGCGCTTTCCTCAGTCCTGCTGGCAGTGAGGTTGACCCCATGGCACTGGTGCTGGGGCGAATATCCTCCCCTTTTGGGACTTTCTGGGGTTGAGGGAACCTGCTGGGAACAGGTGCCCTCGGACACGGCTGCTGGAATCAGTGGGAACCTGAAATTCAGCAGACCCTCAAATTTCACTGACGTCGCAGGGCTGGCCATTGGTCACTGGGTTGGCCCAGCGCCAGTTTCCTCAACATTTGGGACAAAATGGAAATCCTCTGAGGGACAGGACCACCTCCAACCAGAAGCAAAATGAAGTTGGAATAATGTCATGGGCGGGAATCCCAGACCCCGTCCATTTCATCCTGGAAATGCCCATGCGGCGGCATTCCAGGCGGGCAACCTAACCAGACAGACTTAGGCACAGGTGAGGCGAACCTTTTCTCATCAAATCTCAGAAATGCCCACACGGCGGCAAATGGAGTGATGAGGCTGGACTGTCACTAATATGAGGTCCCCTATCACAAACCCAAACCCAAAAATATCAGGTAAGCGAGGCGCGACACCTCAAAAGAACTTTATTTTTATTTTAAAAATAATAAAAGACTGAACCGGAGGGGACCAAGGCCAAGACTTAGAATTCCAACTTGAAATTCAAGAAGGTCAGGTTTGACTTTTATAAAGTCGCTTCTGAGGAGCCTCTCTGATTCATTCCTTAAGCCTGCCAAGCTTAAGGAATGGTCAGAGTGTCTCAGCCCAGCCCTCTGAGTCCAACCACCCACTCCACCATACCCAACAATTCCGATTAGTTTGGTTTGAATTAACCAAATGAACCAATCAGAATGTAATATTCAGAAATTCATCCTTTCAGATAATTTCTGTTTGTTACAGGATGGGATATTTGTTATTACCTGATTTAAAAAAAGCAGGAGTAGTGAAACTTGCAACTGCTGCTAAATAAAATAAGGGTAATTTTTGTACCACTTATATAAAACTAGGGAAGTTAAACTAAGAAGAAATAAGAGTTATTTTGATAGTTTATTAGTGTCAGTGCCAGAGTAAAAAGAGAAACCTGTTACAATCTACTGCTTAGTATTTTAAATTAACTTGGGCTCAGACTGAGGTAGGCATAAATCAGAATTAACTTCAAGCTATATAGAAATATGGGTTGTCAACCTATCAGAGCTTATGAACTCACCTCACTTCACTAAAATGGCTGATGGAGGGTCAATCGTAGACAAGCTGAACCCATGGGGTAATGATTTGATATATTACAACCAATCACCATGAGAGAAAATAGTTGCAACTTGAGGGACCCCTGCCAAGCCTATAAAAGGGGTGGTCACCGCTTAGGTCTTAAAATGAACTAGAAGTAGGCCGGGGTAGAACCTCTGATGAACTCCCCTGATTTTGCTGCATAGTTGGTGAAACTTACTTACCTGAACTTGTGCTATTTGTCCAAGTATTATTAGTATTGTAATTCCCAATTCAAATGGTTCCACCGAGAATTGGCCAGGGCCTTTGGCCACTTTCGTCCATATTATTAGCCAAATCTTTATTACTACAATATTGGACTTGTAATTGTCTGACATCACCCCATTCAAGAGTGTTAGGGGAAGAATAAAGGGTGCAAGAATTGGCCATGGACACAGTTGATGGTAACTCCAGTAGCCAGGGATTTTATAGAGTACTTATCCCCTCACTTATAAGTGACGACAAAAGGGCCTTCCCAGATAGACCCAAGCTCCTTACTTCTGGGAATGATACGATTATGGTAGTATAGCACTAAGTATTACACTTGGAAGGTAGGTAGAGGAGGCCGGAGCTCATTAGCAGCTTGATCCTCTTTGGTGACCATCTATGCCAAGTTGGTCATTGCTTCTGATTGCAACTTATTGACGTGCTGGGCTAACTTCTTCATAGCTTGCTTAAGACCAGTCTTATCAGAGAAGATATCTTTGGCTAATAATGCTGGAACCCTGAGCTATTGTGCATACAATACTCAGAATGGCAACAATTTAAGAATCCTGTGATAGCTGATATGGTAAGCCATGAGAGAACTGGTTAAGTAAAGATCTTAGTGAAGAGGGTTGGGAGTTGCCATTTTTCATAAAATAGAGACCAGTGTTTAATTGACTCTTTCCACAGTATTATTGGTTGAGGGGTTATAGGGAGCAGAGAAAAAGCTGCTGTGTTTCTCATGGAGGTAGCGAGGATCTTCACCACTCTGGAGATAAAATTTCCCCATTATCACAGATTAGGACCTGGGACAACCATGGCAAGAAAATATATTGACGAAGGAACGTGCCATAGCTTTGGCAGTTTGATCAGAAAGAGCCACAGCCTCAACCAATTTGGTAAAATGGTCAATTTTGACCAAGATATAACGATTTCCACCAGTGGTCTGAGGAAGAGGGCCTACCACATCTAGTCTTATGGTGTGAAAGGGTTGTTGAGGCGTAGTGGGCTGATACCAAAACCTGGTATTGTAACTGGATTTCTTCTTGCAGGTCAGACATGCATCCAGGACTCCAATTATTGTCTCCATTATGCCCTCCCAGTAATTTCGCTCTTTAACCTACTCATAGGTTTTCCATACTCTGCTATGCCCTAGAAGGGTATGGGACTCCAAAATCATGGGTACTTGGTCTGATGGTCTGAGATAGGGCAACCAATTTCCCCTAATTTTTTATATAGCTTCCCGTTCTCCCCATTTGTGTTGTGGGAGTGTCATGCTAACATCTTCTGTAATTGTTCATCCTCATCAGCCTACGCATCAAGAGTCATTAGGAGGTTTTGAAACCTCTTGGCTTTGCTATTGTCAAGGTGAAGAACAGGCAGCCGCATTAACCCATCAACATTCATATGGAATGTCCCCACTCAATTCTCGATGTTCATATCATATTGCTGGAGCTTAAGAGCCCAGAGAGCCAACTGCCCAATAGGATCTTTCATATTTTGTAACTACTTTAATAAGGCGTGGTCAGTAAGCACTATAAATGACATCCCATATAGGAAATGGTGGTAGATTTTAACAGCGATCAGGACAGCCAGGCACTCGTTCTCAGTGACTCTGTAATTGAGATCAGCTTTGAAAGCATTTTATTAAAGTAAGACATGGGATGATCAACCCCATGCTCATCCAACTAAGCTAAGATGGCCCCAACAATGTATTCAGAGGCATCCGTGAACAACATGAAGGGCTTGCCATAATCAGGGTGGCGGAGTATCATCCTTTTTTGCAATAGCTCCTTCAGAGTCTCAAACGCGGCTTTTGTTAAGAACCCTCATAGAAGGGGGTGTTCTTAGCCAGGAGGCGGACAAGAGGCTCGATGAGTTGTGCAAATTTTGGGATACATTGATGGTAGTACTTCATCATGCCCAAGAAGACTTGTATGTCATGAAGGGTTTTAGGCGTTGGCATCTTACATATTGCTTCAACCTTATCCTGTAGAGGTTGTATCCCATCTTGAGAGATGGCATGCCCAAGATTTTCAGCTTCTTCTGGAATAAAGTACACTTGGATGGCTTTAGTTTGATGTTAGATGCCTGTAAGCGTTGAAACACCTCCTTTAAGTGCGTGAGATGCTCGTTGAACGTCTTAGAGAAGAAAGTGATATCATCAATGTAGACAATCACACAGCTTATCTTAAGGTCCTAAAGAATGTGATCCATCACCTGCTGAAAAGTAGCAGGCGCATTACAGAACCACTGAGGTAGCCAAGTGGGTCAGAACAAACCCTCTCTGCAGATAAGGGCGCACTTATCCTGCTCCTGTGGAGAAAAGTACATTTTCCAATACCCACTAGCCAAGGATATGGAGGAGAAGAAATTAGACCCAGAGAGTTGGGCCAGAGCGTCATCAATACTAGGGATATGGTAGCTGTCCTACATAGTGAGGTTTCTCAGCTTACGGTAGTCCATCACTACCTGATGACCTCCACTTTTCTTCTTTATCAATAGAAGTGGGGATAACAAGGGCTTTGGAAAGGCACCAACAACCCAGCATCCAGAAGCTGTTTAAGCTCCGTCCGCATCTGTAGCTTCTTAACTTTTGATTTGTGGTAGGATTTGGAGCTTATAAGCTGACCATCACCAACGTCAATGGTATCAGTTAAACACTTCATGTGCCCATAGTCATTGTCAGATTTAGAGTAAACGTCGCTGTAGGCCTCAAGCAGGGTGTGGACTTTTCCATCTTAGCTGAAGCTAGTTCATCAGAGATATGAACAGAAGGTAGGAGACATATTGACTGATCAGCGGGTAAAGCCATATTTGCCATAGATCCAATACAGTGAACTTGCTTTGTTTCCTCGATGGGAATCAGCATGCCTCTTCCAACCTCCTGATGATTTTTTACCACCATATCCTTCTTGAAGAGATTCCCTAACAGAAGGTTGATAGGTCGTTGATAGGCAGGGTCTAACACTCCTGGCAAAACTCTGGGCTCCAAAGGACTAGCTCCATCGATGCTAAGCAGGTGCAGAAGGCAGTTGTGTGGGTTTTGCAAATTAATTTTCATATCCACTACCCTTTGTTCACCAGCCTTATTAACCACCTCCTCAGAAGCATAGAAAGGGATACCTTCTAGGGCGTCCACTGATTGAGGCAACAGTTTTGTATGTCGTCCTGCTGTGGTATAATGTAGGTATAAAGTGAAAAAGGGTTACTCAACTGTGCAAACATAATCCTTTTTATTAAGCTCCTCATTGGTTTAAATCAGGGGAACCTCATAATTAAGCAGGGAGAGATAATCTTGCTTCAAGTTAATAATCGATTCATACTCGAGCATGAACTGGGTACCAATGAGTATATCATAGTAATGTTAATTAGGGCCACCGCTGGAGCTGACAAGATGAGCTTCTAAAACGGATGGGCAGAGAAAAGTACGACTTGATGTCGCAGGTGTTTTTTGGGCCTGCAGTCCCAAACCCTTGAGTGTAGTTTAGGTCAGGGGCCAGTTTAATCTTTTTGATGAGTTTTGATGACACAACGTTTACTGGGGACCCAGTGTCAAGGATAGCCCTAACCTAAACTCCATTAACTATGACTTTCACTTTGGTTAAGGTTTCACCCAAGTTGGGGGAAAGAGCGAGAACCTCCTTTAGTTTGAGAGTAGATAAAGTCGTTTGGCTGCTTCAGGGTAATTCTTCTGGATAGACTTCAGGGTATGAAAACACTGGTTTGGCGGATCAAGGTGACAATGAGCTGGTCAGTGTCACTGGCAGTGTCAATGACTTTAAAACCCCTCAGCCCATGGTGAAGATAAGTTTGGTGGGGGATTCTATCCTAATCCACTCTATCAGGGGTTTAACCTGTCGGGTGTCTTTACCTCATGGGGCTCCTAAGACATAGTGACCCCTATCTTTGCCACCACTTCAGATTTGTCATCAGAGTGGTTATCAATGCATGTTAGGGAGGCCATAGAGGGTGAAGTAGGTTCAGGACTTCCTTTATGGCATTATAGGTCCTAAAGTTGATCCTCCACCCTATTGATATTTGGTGGAGGCATTAAAATTTCACAGCTCAATTTTTGACATTCATCATATGAAGTTTTTGCTGCCTAATAGAGACAGGTTTTAAACTAGAGTTAGCTGGATGAGAGGTTTAGGAAGCTAACATCGAGGAGGGAGACGCTTTTATATGCAAGATTCAGGTCAATCAGTGGCGGTGTTTTTTGTGAATCAGGCGGCTTAGCTTTTGTGACCAGGAATTTTAACACATTGTTAGTGGGGACGATTAACACTCAAGAAAGAGGTTTAGACTTAGTAGCAGGCTTTGGAACAATCGAGAAGGCTGCTTTATAGAAAAAGATGGGCAAGGTAAATGACCAACTGATTTCACCATCTGGGTTTTTGGAGCTGAAAACAAGGGGAGCACTGCTCCATCACAGCCATTACCATCTGATTATCTTTATGGGAAGAAGAAGCAGTTTGTGATGCCAATTTCGTAGAGCAGGCTCCCAGAGGGAATCAGCCATAGTAGAGCTAAAATATTCATCTTAGATGCTTGGCTCAGAGACATTGAATAAGGACAAGTTCATAGGTCAGCCACCTCTAACAAAGCTTCCTTGATATCTCGTACATTTTTAAATGAGCGCTTTACATAAGAGTGGTGCATTGCCGTGGAGGGATGGGACGCCAATACAGCCAATATAGCCGCAATAGCATTGTCTAGGGGTAGCTTTTTGCAAGCAGTAAGGGTTGAGCTTTATTGTAAAAGCGTTCAGCAAACGAGGCGATTGATTACCCTGTTGCAAGCTAAGGCACATAAAGGCCTGTTTTTGCCTGTTCAAACATTGTAGAGAGCCGAATTCCTCAGTGAGTGCTTGCTTCACCTCCGCCCAGGTGCTGAGGTGGCCATATGTGAAACCATTATCTCCTGAGCCCCACAACTAAATCAGGGAATGTGGTTTTTTATTTTAAGGTGGTCCGTTGCTCCTTCCATAGCAACAAATACATAATGAGGAAAGAAATAACACTTTCCTCGCCTGATATAAACTTATCCTTAAAAGGGGTTTACGGATACCAGTGGAGGCCCCATAAGGGCCTTGCAATGAGTTCTGCTTGATTCTTTTGAGGCGAGACAAAGCACTAGCTAGCTGTGTTTTAAGAGTGGTTAGCCGGGGGTTTATTTTTGTGAAAAGGTCGTGAGGGTTACCAACCCCACCAATCTCCATTGTTTTTGTAGTTTTATGTGGTGTACAAGCTCCCTATAATGAGCACCACTTGTTGAAATTCTGGCTTTATTTTAGGCTCACTTGTGCTAATGGCACAGGATTTGACAATTTAAAAACCAGGAGTAGTGAAACTTGCAACTTCTGTTAAGTAAAATAGGGAGTTTCTTGTACCACTTATATAAAACTAGGGAAGTTAAACTATGAAGAAATAAGAGGTTTTTTGATAGTTTATTAGTGGCAATGCCAGAGTAAAAAGGAAACCTGTTACAATATACTGCTTGATATTTTAAATTAACTTGGGCTTAGACTGAGGTAGCTAGAATTAAATATTAACTTCAAGATATATAGGAAAAATGGGTTTGATAACTTACAGAGCTTATGAACTCACCTCGCTTCACTAAAAATGGCTGATGAAAGGTCAATTGTAGGCAAGATGAACCCACTGGGTATGATTTGATATACTTCAACCAATCACCATGAGAGAAAATAGTTGCAACTTGAGGGACCCCTGCCAAGCCTATAAAAGAGGGTGGCCCCCGCTTAGGTGCTTGAGTTCAACTAGAAGTGGGCCAGGGATCTCTGATGAAATCCCATGATTTCTCTATATAGTTGGTGAAATTTTCTTACTCAAACTCATGCTATTTGGTCGAGTATTATTTGTAATTGTAATGCCACAATTCAGTGGGCTCCATCAAGAATTGGCCAAGGTCTTTTGGCCAATTTCACCCATATTATGAGCAAAATCACTCTCACTTCAATGTTGAACTTGTAATTGTCTGACAAGGAGTTTCTAACTCTCTGAATGTTTATATTTCCTAATAAAATCTATACAAAACTCTAAATTAATAAGCTTTTAGGTGTTACATAAAAAATCACGATAGCTTTTATATTTAATAAATAAAATAATTCTCAAATTGAAAACTTCACTCAAAGTCTAAAGTATCATTGATAATATCAATAGTAAAGTCAACCTAGCAGATAGATATAAGATATAAAGGTATATACTGGAAGATACTATACTATGTATAAAAGGTCTTTTCTTCCATAGTCTGACATATAGACTTTTTATAATATAGTATTAAAGAAATAAAATTTTAGAGCAATAATTATACTTTATCTGCAAGTTAAATTCTATAAATAACATAGATAACATTAATAATACTTCAAAGCCATGTTCAGGATCTCTAAGACGCCTCTTTACTTTTTCAGAAGAAGATCTTTCTAAACATGATCACCATTTAGCATTGTAATGACTAAAAAGTGAAAGTGTACTAATTTGTTATATCTATACTGATGAATCTCTAGGAGAAAATTAATAATCTACACAAGTTATATCACTAGTAGGTAACTGCGGCTTTGCCCCTTCTATAAATTCACCCACTAGTTAATATATCCTTATTTATTTAAGGTTAAACGTTAGTTAATATTTTTATAGACTAAAAGAAAAGTCAATTTATCCAGTGTTGCTTGTGTTCATAAAAGTTTGAATTTCATAAAACCTACCCTTTTACAGCATGAGTATAAGAGGTCAGTTTCAATAAGATCACATAGAAAGAAGTTACTTTGTCATCAAGCGACTCTAGATTTTATATTATGCCATTAGCACGTTTTACCCAGCATTGTTTAAGGTATAAGTTATCTGAACAGTTTTCATCTATTTAGGGTAAGCCAACCAATAACATATATTATTTATATTAGCTTATATATTAGTAAATAATTATTAATAGTTTAGGAGTAATCATACCTATTGAACTAGACATAAACTACTAACCACATGCACAAAACCAACTGAACCTTTTGAATTAATCTAAAAACAATCTTTTAGCAAAAGCATTTTAACCATTAATCAACTAATCACTTAAAACTTACTAGAATATTTACTTATCAACTAGCTAAATGACTGCCAACCCCTTATAAAAATTATTGAACCTTCAAATTAATTATATAAAATGCTTAAATGTAAAAATATCATAATGTACCAATTACCCTTAAATCATATAAAAATTTCAAATCATACATATAAAATTTTCATTATGAAAATTAAAATCTGGCTTTGAGCTCTCTCTCTGCTCAGCATAACTTTCCAAGCAAATTAAATTATGTAAATTAAAAGCAAATACTTAATAGCACACCAAAGTCTTGCTCTGATGTCATTGGATCCCCCACCAACTGTCCCAGCATGGGGCAGCGGCAAAACTCCCCTCTTCCATTTTCCATCCAACAGGAAAACGCGCTCAGACTGGCTCGCCCAGTCATTCCAAACCCTTGGGATGATTCATTCCTCCCAAGGATCTTGATGCCCATCTCGCCAAAACCCAAGCGGTGCCCCACTGCCTCTGGTGCTCCCCCGGAGCAACATGCATTTTGGCCTTAGGGTCAAATATGGGAAATTCTTCCCCTATGATGACCAAGCCATTATCAAAATGGCTCAGGCAGTGATGACACCAGCCTGTTTTATTGACTTCCGCCCCTATAAGGGGTACTTTGATCTTAGCTTCCCCTGTGAAACTGATGCGGTTACTGTGGCAACAGTGCCATTAATTTTTAACAATATTCCCCTCCCAACAACTCAGACCTGGCTCCCAACAGACACCACCTTGGTGGTCCAGTTCGATGGTTTTCCCACCCACCTCCCCCCCAAAGTGCTCCACCAGGAGCTGATGAAAGGTTTGGCAGCCTACAGCGCCAACTCCATCTTACAATTTGTGGTCTCAAATGGGGCCACACGCCTTGCTGGGCCTCGGGCATATGCCATGATCAGCCCTGAATTTACAAAAATTCTCTGGCAATTCCCCCTCATGCCACCATCCCATCTGCCCCCAACCATCTGTTCTGGGCCCACGTTGAGGGCGGACGGACAATTTGTCCATCCTGTTTTGAGTTAGACCACTCGAAATGCAAATGCCCATACTCAGAAACTTCCACCAACACTGAAAGTTTGCCATATGCCCACCTATCCACCGCCCACCTCGCGCCAATTCTGACATGGGGTACAATCCTACCTTCCCCTCCTCCAATGCCTGATGCTGCAGCTGCATCTACAGCCACCAATCAGCACCCACCTTGCCCCAATGCCATAAATAATTTATCCAACCAAACATTGGATTGGATTTCAGTTTAATCCCATAAATCTGTAAATGAATCAAACAAACCTCAACCATATGCTGACTTCCCAATCCAATTCAACCAAAACCCATGGGAATTATTGGCTGAAATTGATGAATCAGGTAAGTTCATTGAAAAACTGACGCTGCAACTCAAGCGGCTCTGTAATGCAGAATGGGATGCAAAATTCCCACCTCAGAAATATGTCCCACAACCTAACTCCAAACTGTTCTACAGCAACCACCAGCTTGCATTAGAAGCAGCTGCCACACCAGATTGCTGTCTGCTTCACAAAGCTTCTGCCAAATCAGTGGCTGTGCTCACAGGAGGAATTCAACCTCCCGTCATCACCATAATTCTTACTGCACAAAGTAAGATCAACATGAAAACTTTACACAAAAATGTCACTGAAGCCATCCAGAACGTGGTAACAGTAGCATGAAATCTGAAAGCAAAAATAATCCAAACCAACATTGCCACGTTTGTTAAATTCCCAGATGCCCACCTCAAAGCTGAAGACGCTTTGGGCAAATATATCGTTGGTATAATGATGGCTGGCAACTACTCAGAAGTTCCAGTCATCAAGGATATCGAACCCCATGCCGCCAATGCCCCCACACCCTTACTATCTGCCTTAACACGCACCCTACTCTGGAATGAGATGGATGCGGCTGAAGATGAGCCCCCCAATCCCCCTCCCCATCCACCATGGAGGGAAAGCAGTATTTGCTGCCCACCTGGTTGGATATTTTGTTAGGTATGATTCAATTGATCCATCTATTTTGGGCGTTTTGTTTGAATCATTATTTTTTATTATTATGATTTTTAGTTTTAGTTTGGTAATGTACATCCCCTGGTCAGCTTACCTCAGTTAAATAAAAATAAAAATCTGGCTTTGAGGTGCACAAGGACTCCTCTTAACCACTTGATATTAAATTATAAAACTCTACATGCTGTAGAATTTAGCTGGATATTGCACACAAATACACACAAACACATGCTTTTATTATAGATGTGTATCAATTACCAATGATTTAAAGTTGATAAAAAGGGCATAGATTCTATATCCCAATGCTCACTGTATAAACTCAATGGATTAAGATAATTATTTCTCAGCTCATGGATTTTGTTACTGTCCATAAGCCTATGGACATTTGGATGTCAAAGGGTATGGTTTATTGGAATCAACGTGGCATACATAATTGAAGGTATAATGTAATTAAACACGAATTTTATAATATAATTATAACAAATTCCATAAGCTGATGAGAACTCCATATCCTACTAGAAGTCAATATCTAAGTGGACTAGCTGATTTCAATAAACGTAGGTATATCCCATTCAAATTAAAATTTTAAATTTATTTTTTGTATCTATAACCATGTGACTGAGGATGATGCACTTAAAAACTTGGGGGTAAGGTGAAAGAGAAAATCTAAATCAGACGCCTCCTACCAGGCCAGTACTAGTAAACCACCTATCTGAATATGTTAGATGGGGAGGGGAGGGTCAGGTGCCTCTTTGACTGCTTTAATCTTGTAGTTTATACAAGTCTTGGTGGAGAGCAGAGGTGTGGTTGCATCCATAGTTAGGGTTCAGGATTATTATATGGTAAGCTTTTGAGTACTAACATGGTAACCTACCTGTGATGATTAAATTGGTTAGGAATGTTCCACCGAGATGAGATTTATCAGGGAGGAAGCAACAGCAGAAAGTTTTGAGCTTATTACCTTAAATTTTCGAGTTGAACCATGATGCTATAGTGACTGTCATAAAGCGTGCTAATAATAAGACTGCATTGTCACTCAGGATGAGTTACTACCAAAAGCCCCATCCAGAATGTCTCTGTACAATCTACCATATTGGGGATGCAAAAGAAAGAGAGCAACCATGAGCATTAGCCAGAAATATAAAAATGAGAAACAATAGCTACTAAATGTCTTGCAGAACTCCTAAAACTTACAAATAAGTTTGGGTTTTAGTGATTTTTATATAGAATAAAAATGGGAAAGAAAAAAAAGGAGCAACAGCAGTCCAGTTAAGAGAATGCTTCTCTATATGCTCACTGAATTAGGTACTGGGACCAAGCACACTAATGTCAGGAATATTTTCACAATTTGGTCCCAGAGAATTGCTATCCTAAATAGTGAGCAAAACTAATTAGATTATGACCTGCCCAGTTGGATTAGTGCCAATTCACCAGCTAAACTCTTGCTTCTGCTACACTTGCGCTTGGCACAATGATGACGGCTCCTTCAGCAGATAGCATGTAGTTTCTACAACCAGGCCACATATGGCCAGATCCATTGAGTAAGGAAAGGGTTTACTGCACTTGTATTTGTCAGGGACAGACTTGTAAGTAATTAATATGGAGGGAAATGACAGATGGATATTTTTTTGCCTGAGAGAGGCCCAATCAACTTCCTTTTGTCAGTTATCAATTTTTTTTACTGGCAAAAACAAACTGGTGGAGGGAACCTCAAGGGAACAATTTTTGCCCACCTTCTGCTGGCAATGGTTTCTGACCACCAACACCTTCTGACATTTCCCAAATTTTCTGCACCAACTCATGGGTGGTGAACAGAGGAGGATGAGGCACAATTTTTAGAGGGTATGCTGTTACCCACCTCTTATCCACCACAAGGGCTAAATCGCCAAGGTAATGAGAGGGACAACTGCTTTCTTGTGCCCCTTCTTGTTTTTAAATAGAAATTCTCCTGAATAAGCTGCAAGGGTAGTTCCCTAAGGCTTATATTGCCCTTCCCTTTTCAAACTGGAGGATCACCACCACTGGAAACATGGGTGAGTGAAACATTCTTGTACACTTTGGGAAGCTTATTTGCCAATATGGAAGCAAATATCTGAGTAGGGCGAGGAGTGTCCAGGTGGGTAATGTGGAAGGCCTCCACCAACTCGTAGCAGTTTGCATAATCACAAGCAATGACCCAGCTGTTTTTAAAGGAAGGAAATCCCTTCCAGGTAACCAGGTATTGCATCAAGTGACACGTTCCCATGATGACAGGATGTCATCAACCTCCACTTCCTCTAAACCCTTGATAATGATTGGTTCAGTGATGGCAGGTTCTTTCCCCATGAAAGGGAACAACTGGGAAGCATGGAAGACCAGATGCTGCTTTCAATGAGTGGGGAGGGCCAACAGAAAGCCCCATTTCCAAACTTCTCCTCCACCATGTGAGGACCAGAACGCTTTCTTGCAAACTTTTGCGAGGAAATTTTTAGTGCAGGTGGCATGTATCAAGCATAACTAATGTCCCTACTTTATGTAATGGGTGTGGAGGTGCTCGAAATCCATGAACCCCTTGTACTTTCCTTACCTTAATCATGTACTCCTGAACCATAGATTGATTGGTCTGGATCCACTGCAGCTGCTCCTTGGTAGCAGGTCCTTTAAGGTAAAGATAAGGCCCAATAAGGATTAAGGGATATACTCAGGGTAGCATCATAAGGGAGAGAACTTCATCAACAAATGAGTAGCGTTTTTGTACACAAACTGCACCATGGGAAAATCAGTGACCCAGGTATCCTGCGAAGTGGAGGCATAACAGTGGAGGTACTGTTTGAGGAGCTGGTTAACCAACTCTATCTGATCATCAGACTGGGGGATGGTACGCTGTGTACCAACACAGCTGGATCTTTAAGATAGCCAAAATATTAAACTAAAAACAAGCCATAAACCGAGGCCCCCAAATGCTTACCACCTCCTGTGGTACGCTGAACATTAAAAACACTTGGCGAACATAAAGCCAGTCTGTCTCCTTAGAGGTAATGGCTGTCATACAAGGGATAAACTAGAGAATCTTATAAATGGGTCCACAAACATCATAATTGCGTCAAACCCATTAAAACAGGGAAGCTCTACACTAAAGCTGATGGATACTAATATCCACAGACCTTATGTCTGTTGCAGGGGATGGAGGAGAACATTCTGGCATGAGCTATCTAAATTAGTGCACATGCTTTTCATGAAATTGGTTAACCACACTTGGAGGTCCTTGGAGTCAATCCATCCAGTTGAACATCTGATTTATGAGATACAGGAACTTTTTAATGTCCCACGTTCCCAACCACTGGGGATCATGATGAGTTGCGATTATCTCATCCTGGAGTGGGGAGGCACCCAAACCCTACTGTTAAGCAACATATGCCCCTCCATTAATGAGTAATGAGTTTGCTTGCGGCCCAGTGTACTCAACTGGTCAAACAGCTCCAACCCCTCCATGCAGGCAGTCTGACCTTCCAGCACCTGAGATACCAAAGGCACATCAGCCACTCAGTCAGCACTAGAAATTGTTGGAGGATTAATGGTGAGAATCTGAGCAGAAGGTATCACTGTAGTCAACTTCTGCAATTCCTCCTCCATCAGATTCAAGAAAGGGTTTGTGATTCAGAAAGTTATTGAGATTATTCAACGCGACCTTTATGAACTTTTACTTAGAATTAAAGCTGCACAATTCATGGAATGTTTAAAACTACTTGTGCACCAGCTTATGGGGTTTCTGGAATTACATCAGTGCCTGATGATCCATTTACATGATCACCACATGCGGCGCGCCCTCCAGAAGTTACTTCCAGTGAGTCAGCGACCACGCCATGGCATCCAACTCTTTATTGTAAATGTCCCAGGACAGTTCTGAAGAAGCAAACTTGTGAGGAAAGTAAGTGACTGGATGTTACAATCCATAATGCACTTGAAGCAGCAATGCCACATGGCGGCTGATGAGGCGTTACACTATGATAGAAGACTTGGTGGGGTCAGCTTGTTTGAGAATGGAAGGTTGAACAAAACCTCCTTTATGGAGTCAAATGCCCGTTGGCACCCCTCCATTTATCAGAATGGAACATTATTAGACATCAAGAGATGCAGTGGCGCGGCCAGCTGTGAGAGGGTGGTGGAGAAATTCTACAAAAAATATAATTGTGCCCAGGAAGCTCAGCAACTGCTTCTGGGTGGAAGGGTGGGACGCTTGATAAAGGATTTAAGCTTTCTAGGAGGAATTGAGTAGCTGTCCTTATGGACCAAGTTACCTAGGAAGGTAACCTCTTCCCTGAAAAACTCACATTTGTATGATTTTAAATAGAGGTCAGCCTTGTGCAACGCAGCTAGCACCGCCTCCAGGTCCTTCTCATGCTGATCAGGAGTGGGGGAGTGCACGAGGATATCATGAATATATATATCACTGCACATGTGAACCAAAGTTTACTGAGAACATCATTAATCATCCACTGTAACGTAATCGGTGCCTTTTTAAGCTAAAAAGCATCCTGTAAAACCAAAAGATACCTCTTCTAGTATGAACCGCCATAGCCACTCCTGGACTTCCACCATTTTAATTTGGTATTTGCATTACCAAGATTAAGTTTCAAAAACACCTGGGACTTTGTAATTTTATGGATAATCGACTGCTTAAGGGATATGGGATAGTGATCATTAATGGGTATTATTATTTTAATGCCCATAGTCTACTCTGGGGTGCAACGTTCCATTAGCATTCTAAGCAAAAACTATGGGAGAAGCAATAGAAGAGGATTGCTTTAACATTCACCCTTTCATGAGCGTATCATTTAACCACACCTCCAGGGCTTTACCTTTTTGCTCAGTATATGGGTAAAGAGGGCAGTTGACATTGATTACATCTACTGTCAAATGGAAGCCCAGATAATACTTGGATTGGGAGAAAAAAAATTGGCTTTCTCCATATTAGAAATGTCCTTGTACTGCAACAAGCTAGAAGGGAAACTGGCAGCATCTCATTGGGGGTGGGAATTGAAATGGACGACCTTACTGATCTGGCAGGGGAAAAGGTATCAACAAGTGGGTATTTGTCACATGTGTGAGGGTTCTTAAACGGCAAAAGGTTGGCTCCAGGGTAATACTAATCTGTTGCCGCCGCCATCAACTAACTCCAAGGATAACTTGGAAACAACAAATCTGGAACTTTGATAAACCATTCACAGAAGCCAAATGCGTGTACTGAGAATGGTATGGGCTTTTCACCATATAGAAAGTCATTGAGACTGAAGCAGCACTCAAAATTGAGGACCTCACATCAAGATCTAGTCAGAATCCCGAGCGACCTGCAAGCTTATAAACCTCCAAGCTGCTTCTATATCCAAAAGCCTTGACAGATACTACATTAAGTACCAACTGAATCTTAACAGTTAACAAAAAGTAGGCACAATATTTTTTATTGGAAATGTTTTGAGACGTCACTGGGGGAGGGGGACCCATTTATCCATCTGCTGGTTATCCTCAAGGGGAGAATCCATGGTTCTGGCTACCTGAAAAACCTCAACTTTCAGCTATGGTTTTAATAACAACAATGGAATTAATGGATTCAAATACATAAGCTCTCCAGGAACGTCCATGCTAACAGCACTAATGCTATTACCAGAACCCAAAAAGGAAGAATGGGGAAAAAATTGCGGCAACTGGGACAAGCAACATTTAACACTTGCAACCCACCCAACCTGGACAGGACAAGGGGAGGTCGTGCCACTGAGCATTGGTACACATGATGCAGGGTAAACCCATTGTTGTTTGGGTCAAAAAATAATTGTTAACCACAGCATAAAACTGTGATCCAGAAAACAGGCTATCCCTTTACCAACCACCACCTTAAAAAAGGTTGGGCTTCCATTAATGAAACAAACCCAATGCAGCTCCTTCTCATAAAAGATGGTGGAGAAAAACAAAATTTGAGTTGCTCCATTATGTCATGGAGCGTATTGAAAATAAGACTGAATTGGCACTCAGGATGAGTTACTACCCAATAACCCATCTAGAATACCTCTGGTGCAGCCATCCATTTTGGGGATGCAAAAGAAAGAGGGCAGCCACAAGCACTAGCCATAAGTTTCCAAATTGGAAACCATAGCCACAAAATATCCGGCGGACTTCTTAAAACTCACAAAAATTGAATTCTTTAAGGATTTATAACATAACTAAAAGCTGGAATGGAAACAATGGAGTGACAGAAGTACCTCTTAAGTACTGATGCCCTATATGATTGTTAAATGGGGAAATGGAACTAAGCACACTACTGTCAGGAAAATCTTCACAACTCAGTACTAGCAGATCAAAACCTAAATAATTACTGATGCTAATTTTGTTCTGACCTGCTTAGTCAGATTGATATCAAATTTACCAGTAAAAACTCTTGATTCTGCCATGATTACATTTGGAGAGATAAAATTGGTTCATCTAATTGACAGCAGGTTGCACTCATGTCTAGGCCACATATGGCCAGCTCCATTGAGTAGGAAAAGGGTTTAACACAATTGTACATATCAGAGATGGAGATGTTTGTGATGACAATGTGAGAAAATGGCGGATGAAGTTTTATTAACTGAGAGTGACCCAATCAATTCACCTTTTCCAGTTACCAATTTTATTTTTGCTAGTGGAACTCAAATTAGCAGAAGGAACCTCTTGAGGACAATCGCTGCCCACCTTTTGCTGACTATGGCATCTAACCACCGCCACCTCCTGACACACCTAAATTTTCTGCACAAACTCTTTAGTGGTGAACAGAGGAGGAAGAGGAGCATCCTTATGGGGACACCATTACACACCTATCATCTATTACATGGCTAAATCGCCCATGGTGATGAGAGGGGCAACTTCAAGCTTGCGCCCCTTCTTGGTTCTAAATGGAAATTTCTCCCGATTAGGATGAAAGGGTAGTTCCCCAAGGCTTAAAGTGACAGCGTGGACAGCCATATTGACTTTTATATAAAGTGATCTTATTCTGCGTTCTGAAATGGCTGGGAAGTTGAAGTCTCTAGTGGTTTGGGGCATACCATTTCCAGAAAGGCGCTAGATTTTGAAACATTCTTATAGTTTTGGTGGCATTTATGTGAGGCCACCTCCAACATTGTCAGCTGATGGTCATTTTAATATGGGGCAGCACACATATTTTGGGCTATAATGTTGAGGAGGGAATTTGGCAATATAATCAACATGGAGAAACTATCTATAGTTAACTGGGTCAGCCAAACGGGGAACTATTTCACCCTTATACTTTGTTCTATATATGGCCAGGGATTTGGTTGGCTTAAATTCGGTAATACACATTTGGATGGGACTATATTGGAAATGTTTTCTAAGCCTAAGTGCTTTGCACAGGGTTCTGGCTTTATCCTGATTATATGGGGGTAAATTTATTGATAAGTCATTGTTACTATCAAGAAGCAACTTGGTAAAGTTAATCCTGATGGCTAGCATTATTGCACCTGCGTTTTTAAGGGGAGGGGGAAGTTTGATCACCAGGCAAAATTTACTAGTAATGGCAACAAATATTGCTAAACTGGTGGCCTGGTTCAGCTGCATCTGTATTGTGAGAGAAACATCCATGTTTTAAGAAGTCCAACCCAAAGCAAGAAAAGCATACAACCTGTCTACTCTCTACACAGGTCCAGAAAGGATAATAAACTACAGACTGGGCAGCGGAATGAGGAAGAATAAGTGATGATTTATATCTTCTTTTTGACAATGTCAGAATTCAAGATAAGCAAGTCAAGATCCTTAATCCTAAATCGAGACTGATAAGTTAACTTTCAAGCCCATATGATCAAAACCTGTTTTTGAAGGCACTGAAGGGGTAAATGATCAGAAAGCCTAACATGTACGTAAATAAATGGAGATGACTTCTTGAATTACACCTCTGCTTCTCATATCTCAGAAAAGCATGTCTTCCCAACAATGTGGTCACAAGGATGACGTCAATAACGAATAATGAAGCATCAACTAAGCAGTTGATCTGGAAGGGCGTAGAAAATTCTGATTATACAGTGCCACGGAGGTCCTCTCAGCATCATGTACCCACTTGCCCTATAAATATCAAATTTTTTTAACTCATAAAAAAGTGCTATTAACCCACATCATTTCATCTTCATTGACCTCTCCTCTAGATTTACAGCTTTATGACTCATTTTAAACCTCAGATACATTTGAGAGAATTTTTAAGCTGATATAAGTGGTGCTCACTATGGGGGCCCCAAGCTTTTCAGTGAAAAAGTCCATCATAAAAAATGAAGAATAATAGCAATCAAGAAGGCCAATCTGCTGATTACTCAATAAGAAAAACTTGATTGATTAATTACTTTCAGTACAAAGTAACACATAGACAGCTTGAAAGCCTAGAGAGTTTTGAGCACCTTCCAAACCGCCTTACATTCCATTAATAGTTATTAGTATCAACTCCAATATGAGGTTATCAACAAGATCATTCAACAATTATTGATTGGCATCTACTCTGTGAGAGACTGATCTAATTGTTTCTGAGACTCTTCAATGCCTTCAACAATGTAAGATCTATATAACTCGGCTCTACTACCCTTAAGAACTGGCTTTGGGTACTGAATGCTATCTTCAAAGCTTTGACCATACAGCTATACACCACATTTTGCAACTAGTTTTTTATCAACATGAAGTAACTCAAAAACTAGGACTACTCAAACCCTAATACTCAAGTATTGTCAATTTCTATAATAATGATTCATCCTTTGTTAATGACAATCTGGAAGCTATTGTAGATAACCATCAGCAGATTAATGAGGCTTGTAACAAACTTTCTATGCTAGATAGTAAAATTTTGGGTTACCTTGAGAACCAGCTTCATTGCAATGTAAGATCCTCAAAACCACCTGGAGCAAACGCCTTCATCAGATCGTGGACCATATTTGGACACTCCAGAAGCATTACCAGGAGTTAGCCTCCTGAAATAGTACCTCTGGTACTGTAGGGACTGAGGCGCCTAGGGGGCCAGAAGGACCGGAAGACACAAGATGTAACGCTTGAGGAGCAATACCTGAAGCCTAATTGAGAGATATTCTTATTTTTGGACCAAAAAGAGGAGGAAGCCAGCAGCTGTCCCTTTTGTCACCATGGGCGACTTAGCCCATGCGGTAAATGAGAGGTGGGTATTAACATACCCATAATAAAAGCACATCTCCACCTTATGCCAACCACTCATGAGTTAGTCCAGAAAAATTGGGGTGTGTTTTGGGAATTGGAGGTGGCCAGAGGCCATCACCAGAAGAGGGTTGGCAGCGGTTCTCCACACAAGAGTTGTCTCATGGTAAAGTTCTGCCAATAAAGCAATTAGAATCTGGTGAAAAAAAATTCTTAAATCAGTTTGGGCTTGGAAAACCCAACACCGTTCTCATCTGTCACCAACAATAGTGGGCCTGTCCCTGACAGGTATGGACACAATAAACCCCTTCCCAACACCATGGCACCGCTCAGTAATGACCTGGCCGTAGGTGTACCCAGTCACTCAATGGATGAAGTTTTTAATCTGCCAAGTGATCACGCCAGGAGGAAAAATTTGGTGATAAAATCAATGCTTAAGTCAGCCAGGTGGGAAGAGACCAATTAGATATAGTGAAGGTTTAAAACTTTTGATCCACTGTAGCCGAATCAAAAATTTATTTTTAACAATAAATGAAATGTTCTCATTCCCTATGTGAGTAAGTTTATAAGGCAGCGGACCCTGATAGGTTCTGCTGTCACTCCATTATTTCCCTTTCCCATTATAATTTAAATGTAATTTTAAAAAATTTATTTATGATTTAAAGAAGCACACTGAATATTTAGTGGGTATAATTTTATTAATTTAAAAATCCTGGCTGGTGTTTGTAGTAGCCCTAGTTTATATGTATACTCAATATGGATGGCTATACCAGAGGTATTCTGGCTGGCGCTTTGTGTGTTCCCACACCCGAGTATACAAACCAGTCTTATTATTAGCATGCTCCATGATACCAGAGGGCCAAAAGGGACTGAAAGTCCCCTTGGAACCCAAGGAAATTCCATTTCATTAGTACCTTTTCCTGAAGATCATAATAACTCTTGAAAACAAGACGTTCTATTTGCACTCACAGCTTTATGGGATCAAATATGAAACATGTTTTAGGGATATAATCAATGTATAGATGTAGTCCTTCTCAATCACAGAGTTTATCAATGCCTTGTCAGATGAGTTATATAATTTCAACAAATTTTCCAAGCTCACTTTAGCTTTATCACCTAGCTCAAACAAACTTGTTGAGGTTTTGAGATTCACTTGAGTAACTTGAAGGTCAACTGCTCCTCCAATGTACTGAATTTTAGCTCTGTGGGTGCAAGTTCCCCTTAAAGCCTCATTTGCCTCTCTAAACCGCCATTGGGATGAGTTTCAGGAGGAATTAGAATAATTAATATGATTATTAGATCAATAGGCCCCTCGCAACTATGTGGAAACTGAGATTTACAAGCCTGATCCAGTTCCTGTCATCAATACTCTTTTCCCTCCTATTGTGACTAACTTCAAGCATAGTTTAAGAGGAAATACACCCCAGGACAGGAAAGTATATCCTCCTCATTGTATGCTTACAGGAGCTCAATGGAGGAGGCATTGACCGCCAGTAGGTAAAGCACAACCTTTTCTGCCTGATTATAACGGCCTGTAAATTTATGACTCCTCATTTAATAGGATGTGACACTTAAGAAAAAGTCTGTAAAGCCCTAATCCAGGAGTTTTTTTAGCAAACAGAATTAGGCCAATCAGAAGCAGGCATTCATTTCCATCTGTATGAATAAAGGAGAGAGTCATGCGGAGTTTTCCAGCTGATTCTATGTCCAAGCACACCCCTTTATGACCGCTAACCATATTCTCAGTGCAACAGTTCTATTAACTGTCGCCAAAATCTGAAAATACTCTCAAAGCTTAAAATTGGTGGAGAGGTCGAAAAATGAAAAGATGGAGAGAATATAAAATACTTGATTGAGTTAGAAAGCGTCAATATCTATAGGGAGTGTTGGGACATGTTGCCTCAGGGACCTTTGTGACCCCGTAGGATCAGGATCTTTTACTGCCTTCCAGATTAACCACCTGGGCGGCGCCCTCATTGTACTACGTTGTCCTCGTGACTGCAGTGGTGGGGGTGGCGCTTCTTGTGATTCATGAAGTGGTTATGGGATTTTTGGTAATTTTCATCAATTTTTTATGTTTGCTTTTTAGATCAATTCTAGTTTCTGCACCTTCAGGGTAAGGTTCCATTAATGCTGGTTAAAGAGTTGATATATTGAGGCTTGATCTGGAAGCAGGGATTTTGGCTTGCGCATCATCTTAAAATCTGATAAAACCCCTTCAAGATCCTGTCAGAGGGTGGTATAGGATTGAAGGAACTGGCCGTGCACTTGATTCACCATATCTCCTGATTGACATTAGCAATGGTGTACTCAGAGTTCACCTTATGAATGACCTTATAAAGTCCAGACAAAAAAACGTTGAGCTTATTTTGTCAGCCTTCAGGTCATTGGTGATAAAAGAGAATGAGTTCACCTAATTGAAAAATGGTTAAAGAGGGTCAGCTGACATTAAATGGGGATGTCTCCTTTCCAGAGGTGGTGACAATGCCTTGCATGGCTAGGGCTTTAGCCAGATAGCTTCGTCGGCTAAGGCTCTCATGGTTAGATCAGAGTTTTCAGGAGAAATCTTGAGAAAAGACTGAATGCTACTTGGGAGCTAGGAGCACATCCATATAGAGCTTCAAAGTGGGGCATATTAATGACTCAATGGAAACTTATTCTATAGGCAAGCAAGGCTCTGGGTAAAAAATGATTCCAGTGAGCAGGGTCAGAGGCGGCCATCTTCCATAAAATAGAGACAATGTTTTAATTAGCACATATCACTGCATCATTAGTGGATGGGTTGTATGGGCTGAAAAACTTTGGTTGGTGCCAAATAGTGAAGTAAGTCCTTGTACTAACTGTGAGGTGAAATTTAACTTATTTTTCTAAAAGTAAAGTTTGTGGGCGTATATGCTGGGTGAAAATGGATTGAATAAAGAAGAGAACCTTGGCTTTTTCAGTGGCAGCAGGGACTGAAATCGCTTCAGCCCATTTTATTAGATGGTCCACAGCTAGATGGATATATTTATGGACGTGAAACCCAGTGGGGAGAGGGCCTATCATATTACTGCTAACGACATTGAAGGGTCCTGTCAGGGAAATGACTGCATGTTGGTATCTAGGACTGGCCTGATCTTAAGAGCAGCAAGTCATACTGGCCTCCAAGACATTTTGGATGGTTTCCACCATTATGTACCAGTAACATCATGTCTTCAACCATTCATAAGTTTTCTTGGCTTCCCCGTGTCCCACAGTATTATGACACTATTGATTAACATCAGTTCATGAAGAAGGGCGGAATAAAGGGGGCCGATTCTTATTACACTCTTATATAGCAGTCTGTCCTTGATTTGAGCATCTCTGGTCATCTTTTGAAGCTCAGCTTGGACCTCAGGAAGTTCCAACTTTCAGCGTTCAGGTCGGCCAATCAGATCATACAGTCAGTATTTCTTGGGGGTCAAAGCAGCCAGCACCAGCATCCTAATAAAGCCATCATCGTTCTGGTGAATCGCGCCTGTGCAATGAACAATAGTGAAATCACATCTTTGAAGTCTTAAGACCCATCTGGCTAGGTGGACATCAGGGTAATTCATCTGCTGGAGCCTCCAGAGCGAGGATTGATCAGTGACTATTGTAAAGTGGGTGCCATAGAGATATGATCAAAAATATTTGATCGCTAGAAAGATAGCCAGGCATTTCTGCTCTATAATGCTACAGTTTCGTTCAGCTTTACTCAAAGTCTTGCTAAAATAGGCCACTGGGTGGTTGACCTGATTTTCGTCATGCTGTGCTAGGATGGCTCTGACAGTGACATCACTTACATCTGTGAACAAAAAAAGGTGATCAAAACATGGGTTGACTAAAATTGGGTTTAGTGCTAAGAGAGGTCCTCAACTTATCAAAAGCCTTTTCTTATTCCAGCCGCAGCTCAAAAGGCACGTTCTTCTGCAGGAGGTAAAATAGAGGCTCGGCTAGATCAGCAAATTGAAAGATAAACTGACAGTGATAACCCACCATGCCAAGGAATACCTATTATTCCTTAGGCTCTAAGATGTGACATCTTTTTATGGCGTCAACTTTGTTTGGTATGGGCTTGATGTCCTAATTTGAGACCTTGTGTCCCATAAACTCAAATTTAAAATTGGAAAAAGATACTTTAAAGGGTTGAGAATTATTAAAGCCTTCTTAAATCGATTAGAAAGCTTCCTAAAGATGCTCCACATGTCCATTAAACTTTTTTTGAGTAGACAGTGATGTTGTCAAGGTAAACAAGGACACACTATAGCTTCAAGTCTCAGTAATTCCGTCCATGGCATGTTAAAATGTGGCCAGCGCGTTACAGAGACCCTGGGGCAACCTTATATAATCAAAAAAGTCATTGGTTGGCTATGAGCATGCACTCGGCTTGATCTTTGAAGGCGCTCTTTCTTGCTGTTATCCACTAGCAAGGTCCATCATGGAAAAGTACTGTGATAAAGTATCAGTTGGAGAGAGTTGTCAATTTGGGGCTGAGGATAACTGTCCTTCCTGGTGATGGATTTGAGCCATCAATAGTTCATCACCACTCAATGACTGCCATCCTTCTTCCAAACCATCAGGAGAGGAGAGACCCAAGGGCTGTGCGAAGGCATCAAGAGTATGGCTTTAAGTAGTTATATAAGCTACACCGCCACCTGGACTTCTTCAACCTTACTTTTTTGGTAAGGTTAGGACTAAAGAGGGGGGAACATCCTCAGTCTCCACATTATGTAGAATCCCGTTCATATAATCAAAGTCATAGGTTAAGGCCAAAGTTAGATCTAAATACTCATCCAATGATTCTTGAACTTTTCGCAGTTGTTCTTCAGTGAGATCCTTTCCAATACAGGTGTTGACTAGGGACATTGATAGGGCATCTCCAAACCAAAGTCTTTTAGGCTCCTGTTGGGATTTTTACCCATATTCCCAGCCTGCTAGATTAATGGAATCACTAGGGATAATTCCCTAATGCGAGATGAATTGGAAATTAGTTGACCCTGATTTAAGAGTAACTATGTTTGGAGGATTTTAGGATATTCGCCTGGTTGGATCAGTTAAGGATCAATCTGGACAAATGCTTAAGATCTCGTCAGACAGAGTTGCCAACAAAATAGGGGCATCTGATAGTGATTAACTATCAGGTGTACCAATTGGGATCAGTCAGGTTTCATCATTGACTGATTGATAGTGTAAGTAGTAAGTTGCAAGGCGAGTGATGCTGCCTGCAACCTGTAAATCAATCAGTTGGTTTGTGACCGGCCTCAATATGTAACAAGTCCCATTACCTAAGCAGTTTGCTTGCCAAATATGTTGGTTCACTTGGATCGAAAGGCAAATGTTAGGGACACGTTTTCCAACTCTTTCCGTTTTAGGTCTTGGGGATGTCCAATGACAGAATCCTAGATAGGATGGGGAAGACTATCGCTGCTGAGACAAGGATGGGTGACTCATTGGCAACAGCTGCCATTTCATTGAAGAGGTGTCAACTGAGGGTTATATGACTGAATTCCCCACTGTAAATTCTTTAGAATTCACTCATAATAAAGACAATTTTATAGTTTTATCCCGTATATAGTTTTAAGTAGTAAATTTTATCAGCTTTCAATTGTTCTATTATTTCTCAGGGATATTATTGCTGTGTGCGATAATTGGAAGACTCTTCAAGGAAAAGAGTAAGGATCTGAGTGGTATCCATAGAAGAAGCGGAATCAAATTGGGGATTGCTGCTGACTGTGTGTCAAACTGGAGAAAATGTCACCAGGGAATCTCAGAGAAGATTGGGTTTTACAGTACGAGGGGAAAAATCCCTATAATAAGACATCTCAAGTGTTTCAAGCAGATATACTGGCTGAGCGTTGATCTGAGATCTAAGAATTCCATTTATGGATAATATTTGTCATACTATTATCAACCGAATATAAACAACTATATAATGAGGACAAATTGCACAAAATTGGAACCTGAGCAAGTAATAAGTTTATAGGGTCTATTGGCTGATAATAAACAGACTATAAATTTTTACAAAGTGGTTCTCATTACAGGGGTGTAGTTGAGTAGAAGAACTTAGAAAATGATGTCCTATGAAGATGTTTCTAAATATGGATGTGAAGTAAATCACGTTCATTGGCGTTCACCCAGATCAGAAGTGGATCTCCAAGTGAAGCAAATTGAAGGTACTCATTACTAGGGAAAAGGAATTACAGCCTAGACATATAACTTCCTAGTGCTGAAAGAAACCGGTTCCATGGGACATCTACTTGAGATAAAGAGTATCAGCAGGGCCAACTTGGGTTGAAAATGGGTCCTCTTGAAATAGTCCCAAGGATCGGCAGGGCCAACTAGGGTTGAAATTGGGTCCACTGAAAATAGTCCTGAGGAACAGCAGGATCAACTCAGGATGAAATTGGGTCCGCTTTAAATAGTCCTGAGTAGTGTGTGTTTAGATGAGGCATTGGATGAAATAGGAACCCATCAATCAAGAAGAATTTAAATTTTCATACCAATGAAGATATGAATTCAAAACAGGAAATTATTGATCCAAGATAGTGGAGAAAATTATTTGACTCAATAACAATCAATCAATAGTCAGAAGTTTCTGGAGACAAGTTCATCGTACAGGAGAAAATTGATGAAGCTAACGAGGCAGAACGAATTGTATAATTAAGGATGGCCATGAAGGTCAAAAATCGTTTTCAGGAGAAAAAAATCTGAACAATTGAGCGGAATTGTTGGCTAATGAGATATAAGAATTCAAGCATCAGTTGCCTAAACAAAAGATGAAATTAAGACATGTTGGACGAATAACCAGTTGGGACTAAAGGCCTAAATATACAAGAGAATTGCCAAAAGTCATCAAGTGTAGCCTATAAGTAAAGAGACAGCATTAATGGTTGTATAGTGAAGAAGGTCAATATTAATTGGAAGTATTGAGCCTAAGAGAAAATAGTTGCAATGTTCCCAGCGGACAACTTAACCAATATATGGTTATGTCCTGAGATTTTGGTCAAGTCCTAGAAGAAGACCACTGAACCAAATGGATGGTTAAATCTTGAAAGGATAAGATTTTGAACCATGAAATATGGTAGGTCAGAGTTACCTAGGACCCAGTTTGGATGAAGGGGAAAATAAGGACCTCTGCACCTTTTTGTAGGTTTCAAGTACCATTGCAAAAGAAAAATACAAGAAAGTAAATAAAAGATATAAAATTTAAAAAAATTTATTTGTCCAGCTTTCGGATCTAGGAAGCAATGAGAAATCCTGACAGCTGAACTGAGGAAATTCCACGATTTTGGGACCCACAATGAGATGGAATTATCAGCTGGGGTAACTAAGAGTATCAACCTATAGGTTGATTTAGAGAAACTAGCTGATCTGATGTAAGAACAGCAAGAGGAGAAGCTCAAATTGTTTGAATAGTATTGGGGAGTATTCACTCAAAAATGACCACAATTTGGGATGTGCGAGAGATCTGATCCACAGGGTCAATACTGGGGAAAATCTGCCAATCAGGATGAGATGAGATTGGTGGCATGAGTTGCTGAGAGTATCAATCTATTAGAAGATTTATTTAAGATTTTTTCAGAATCCTGAACCCCTTATTCCATCTGTTGAAGGATCCAAAGAAAGAATTTATATGGAATGAAGAAGCACAGGAATCCTTTGATGAGTTAGGCCAATACCTGCTAAGTCTCCGATTTTGAAATATCTGAATTTTAATCAAGAATTTATTATACAAACCAATGCTTCGTTGATGGTGATCAGCGCCATAATAAGCCAGGTAGATGAACTTGTGATGAACATCTGGTGGCGTATGTGAGCCAGTCACTCTAAGCCACTGAGAGGAACTACACCATAACTGAGCATGAATGCCTTGCAACTATTTTACGCCTGTAAGCTTTTTCAGGTGTACATCCATGGAATGCACTTCGAAGGGGTGACTGACCACTCCTCGTTGCGTTAGCTCCATAATTTGAGAAAACCAGAAGGATGACTGGCCCAATGGGCACTTAAGAAACTGGCATAAGATTATGAGATTGTCCACCAAGCAGGGGCTTCTCACCAGATTGCAGATGGCTTATCACAGTTACCAATGGTATAGATGGTATATCAGCAGGTGGATGAGTTATTCCAGAGAATCGTCAATGGAGGAATTGGGAATGAGCCACAATAAAACCCAAGTTGCACTTCAAAAAGTGATGTGAAACACCAAGACAATAGATGAACTAATGTTTGAGATGATTTTTAGGAAGCGGCTATTATTCACAATGCTGTTGAAAAAAGAAGTTATAGTTCAAGCAGCCCATAAGGTTTTCAGGCATGGAGGCCTGAGAAAAATGACCAACCATATTCGCCAGTACTACTACTGGGAGTCAATCAACTACAATGTTACTGACTATTTAGATTTATGTGTGGAGTGCCAGTTGCACAAGCCACATAAAAATACAACTGGATACTGACTGTTTTTACCTGGATTTGCCTAGCATATGATGTCCATCGAAATGCTGGGACTGTTGATAATGAGCATAGGGGGAGTCAAGCGCATAATAGTTGAGATTAACCTCTGACGAGATGGGCCAAGATGAAGGCCCTAAGGAAGTAGACGCTACCAGCACCGCAAAGTTCATCCTGGATCAAGTAGTATACCAACATGGATGGCCACAGGTCCTGCTTACCAATAATGGGACAGACTTCATGTCTCATGTGATCCTGCGGTTGAATGAATAATGGGGATCAGAGGAATCATGTCTGTACCCTACTATATGGAGATGAACGGACTGGTAGAATGAGTGAATGGAACGCTGGCCATTATTCTGAGAAAGCTGGTTGCAGAAATAACTTCCGCTTGGGGACGTACCTGAGTTCAGTAACATTTGCCTACAATATCAGTCATAATACAGTAACGGGAAAGACACCATTTGAGTTGTTATATGGGAGAAAAGCAGCGTTGCTGCCAATTTTATATTTGGTGGTGGAATCAACATTGGGGATAAGTGCCAAACAGTACTTGAACCGATTGACATATCTCCTAATTGAAATGCAATTGCAAGCATTCAATACTATGTTGAAGAAAAGGATACAAGCGAAATCAATGGGCAATAAGAACTGACCAGCCTTACCAGAATATTGAAAAGCGAAAGAGTTGTCTATTGTGATATGCATGGTTTTGGGAGAAGAAACAAACTAGATGCATTGTGGTTGGGTCTGTTTGAGATTGTCACCAAGATGGTGACTGATGCCTACTCCATCAAATATCACTTGATGGAAGGGTGGTAAATAAAGTCTATGCTAAGTATTTGAAGCGATGGATTGATGGAGAATAACAAAAAGAGTTTATGAAGGACCAATGAACCATTAAGTTGTTTATATCCTGATGATTGGGGCAAGTCCAAAAAAAGGACCTCTGAACAATAAAAAACTGGTAGGTCTAAGAATACCTAGGATCCAGTTTGGGGGAAAATAAAAAGATGAACTTCTGAAATGAAACAAGATCAAGTACCATGAAAAAAAAGAAAAAAATAAAAGATTGATAAAAGATATTGCGGAAAAAATATAAAACTACATAGAAAAAACCAAAATATTTTTATAATTTTAAATTTTTTATTGATTATCCTCAATTTGGGGATATTTTCGCCTATGTCACCTCTTGGGGAGGGAGGGTGGATTGCTGTAGGAATGAATAATCCATCAAAACCTATGTGAGCTCAGATGCTAGTGAGGGCTAGACCTACATGAAACCAAGTTCATTGAGCAGACACATATCCCTGCGAGAAAGTGACTAGAGGAAGGGAAATTGAGATATTGGTAGAAGCCAATCACGAAACCCTGGAGTGGGGAGGGAAGCAACAGTACAGGAAGAGGCAGTGGGCATGTAACCCTGATTAATCCTGATATGGAACTGGAGCTGGAAGATTAGGCTTGAGCACTTGCAATAGGCTTTATCAAGAACACTGGACATATGGGCTGGCAACAAACAAGGGAGGCTAAATGAGGGTTGCCAAATCATGCCCCCTATTAAAGCCATCAGCGGAAGATACCAATGGGAAGCGCTGTAAATGAGATAGTTGTTCAAGGAGCAAATAGCATCCTGCTAGTGACGACTATGAGATTCTCAGAAGCTGAAGCAGAAGAAGCGATGGAACCTGAGAGGCTGGAAGCTTTGTGGCCCGACTTTAATTCTTGGCTGGAAATTCAAAGAGCATAAGCGGTTATATCTCAATCTAGAATGTTCTCAAGATTGGAAAGATTCAGCACTATGGATAAAGCCTCGGTGACTTGGGCCCTCAATACTGCGTAGGGGAGTTCAAAATGAATGCTGCTGCTGATGGTGAGCTCAGTAGCTAATTCAGCAGGTTTGTAGTATTGTCTGAGTCAGAAGAGGAACTCAGGAAGGAATTCCAACTTGGCAAGAAAGGAGTGATCAAGAGCAAAGGGCATTATTTCAGGAGAATCCATTATAATGTATGGCACATCTGCAAAAGGAGCCAAATCCAAGAGAGTTTTTAATCCAACTATGAAATCTATGACAGAGGAAGGATTGGCTGCGAGTCATTTGAAATGATCACTAGCCTGGTTTCTGAAGGATTATTTACCATTTCTGGTAATTCGATGGAAGGACTAGCCACTGGCTCCAGGCAAGGCATATGAGTCCTGGAAGGACTATAGAAGAGGTTCCGTCATGCAGCCCAACTCATATGCTGGAAGAGCCGGAGATCTTGATCAGACAAACGGTTGAGTAGCTGTTAGTATTACGATTCAATATTTGACATATGAGCTGGATGATAGGGGGGATATCAGACTTATATGGAAGTCGACATTATGCACTCTACAATCCATCAAGCTCCAGTTTCAGAAACATTAATCTCAAAATTAATGGGGTAAGCTCTCCAGAGAAGAATTAAGAATGATATGAGCCAAGAGGTTATGAGAAGAAAATAACAATGGCATACATAAATGAGCATTCTTGATTGGTCTGCAAAACAAACATTGATGGCAAGAGTCTCTTGTTGAGGATGAGGAAAAAAATCAGGAAAATTGAGGATGCCAGACCAGGAATTCTGGATATGACAGCGGTTATGCCCTTATGGGTGAAAATTGGATCTCAGGACTAATATCATCACAAGTAAATTGTTCAACCTGGCATGACAGTAGATCATTCCTCATGCTCTGAGTAAACAGTAGAGAGGAGGAAGGGGAAGAGAGCCACATGCCGAAGGTCATCCCAAGCAGCATTAAGTATTGACAATCATACTCCACTTGATCAAATGAAGTATTTATTAAGTGTCCAAAGTGGTGTTCTCCTACACCAGTGCTTTTCTCGCTGGAAATCTAGGCAAGAGTGGGGATGTGTTGGGATTTTTGCTCATATTCCCATCCTGCTAAATTACCAGGAATCGCTAGGGGATAATTCCCTAATGCAAGGTAAATTGGAAATCAGTTGACCCTGATTTCAGAGTAACTATGTTTGAGGGATTTAAGGATATTTGCCTGGTCAGATAAGTCAGGGATTGATCTTGATATTGCTTAAGATCTCATCAGGAAAAGTTGCTGACAAAATAGGGGCATCTGATGGTGATTAACTATCAGATGTACCAATTGGGATCAGTCAGGTTTCATCATTGACTGATTGGGAATATAAGTTGTAAATTGCGAGGTGAGTGATGCCACCTGCAACTAGAAATTAGATCAGTTAATTTGTGACCTCCTTAACGGGTAACGAGTTTTAAACCTAAGCAGTTTGCTTGCCAAGTATGTTGGTTCACTTGGATCGAAAGGCAAATGTTAGGGACACGTTTTCCAACTCTTTCTGTTTTAGGTCTTGAAAATGTCCAATGACAGAATCCTAGATAGGATGGGGGAAAGCTATAGCTGCTGAGACAAGGATGGGTGATTCATTGGCAACAGCTGCCATTTCATTAAAGAGGTGTCAACTGAGGGTAAATGACTAAATTCCCCACTGTAAATTCTCTAGAATTCACTCATAATAAAATATAATTATATAGTTTTTATCCAGTATATAGTTTTAAGTAGTAAACTTTATCAGCTTTCAATTGTTCTATTATTTCTCAGGGATATTATTGCTGTGTGCGATAATTGGAAGACTCTTCAAGGAAAAGAGTAAGGATCTGAGTGGAGATCCATAGAAGAAGCGGAATCAAATTGGGGATTGCTGCTGACTGTGTGTCAAACTGGAGAAAATGTCACCAGGGAATCTCAGAGAAGATTGGGTTTTACAGTACGAGGGGAAAAATCCCTATAATAAGACATCTCAAGTGTTTCAAGCAGAAATACTGGCTGAGCGTTGGGCTGAGATCTAAGAATTCCATTTAACTATGGATAAAAGTCGTCATATTTTATAACCAATTATATCAATAAAAAATGTGATGTGGACAAATTGCACAAGAACCAAACCTGTGCAAGTAATAAGTTTATATAGTTTATGGCCAATAAAAACCAGACTCATAAATTTTTACAGCTCTTAAAACTGCGGACATCATCAATATCCTTTACTGGTAAGATGCAGACATAGGCGGCAGGACTGTTTGAACTACTACCCTGGGTCTGTCGTAAGGTAAAAATTTTACTGATATAGATCTGACATAAATTGGATCTAAAATTCCCAGGCAGGTTAGAACCTCTCTAGCGGACAGGTTATCTAGGCCTTATTTTTCCAGAAGGTATCCAGAGGGGATGTTGACATGGACCTATGTATTGACTTGAATTAGGACTTTGGAGGTATAATGGTCGCCCTAGGTAAGTAAATCAACATGCCTTCTTGTCTATCAACCAGCAGGTAGGGGAAGAAGGACCCAGGCCCCTTACATGATATTTAAGTCAGTGCTTTAGCCCTCACTCTCTAGTTGGCAAGCTCAGGCCTTGACCTCCATCTTAGAGTTATGGGAAGTTTTAAAGATTAGAGGACTAATGTTTCAGTAGAAAAAAAATTTGTTGTCATAATGTAACATCACTGAGTAGTCTTAGAAAAACTGAGTTCCAATAAGAAATCATAGCTTAGGCTATCCAGCGAGGTAGCGGGGGTATTTACAGAGTGCTTCCTGAATTGGATAGGTAGGGAAGAATAGGCCTCTATAGACCAGGTACAATGCGGCCCAGCCATGCCATACTCTATATAATGTGGCAAGTCTGGAACAATCTTGATAAGCTTAATCAACTTGGGCGAGAATAACATTTATGGGGGTTTCACTGTTGACTATGGCAAGAACCAAAATCTTTTGAACTTGAATGAGACGTGGATAACAAGACTTCTAAACTGTGGAGATGGTATGAGAAACATGAGAGAGTATCTAGAAGAATAGTAAGCAGTATCAATTTCTTTATTATCAACAATTAAAAACTTCTTTTTAGGTAAGATAGCTCCAGGTTTGTTCAGAATCAAGTATGATCCTTGATGCGTGGTAGGAATGTCAGCATGGAACGCCTCATCCTTCATGCTGACAGCCCATTTTTCGACTCCTCAGCAAGTCATTTACAGCATATCTTAGCGCTGTGTAAGAAGCCATTGCAGTAGGTGCATAGGGGTCAAGGATTATTCTGGTTTTGACCACATTGACCTGGGGACTTTTGGAGGAAGCCAGATGTAGCCTTGGAATGTAGGGCCATCGCAGGGATCTTGTTAATTGCTTCTTTGATTTCTCAAATGCATGTGGAACCATTCTTTTGGCCGATCATATGCATTAGAGCCTCAAGATAGGATCGCAATGCAAAAATGACAGTGGTAATGGCGTCATCTAAGGTAATATGATTATTGGTAACCAAGGGTTGCGCTTGGGGATAGAAACAGTTGTCAAACTCCACAGGGTCCTCCTCTTTATTCAAGCGGATTCACATAAATGCTTTTAGACTAAACATGGTTTGTTTGCTGCCAAACTCTTGAATTAAGGACATATGGACCTTCTCCCAGGTGTTGCATTCTTTCAAGTGGGGAGTCATGATCTCTCAAGCAGTGCTGTTAAGGCAGGAGTGGATATGCTTCACTTTCTGCCAGTCAGTGGCCACTTCCATGGAACTTTCATAGGCATATAGGAAAAAGGCAATGCTTTCCTGATCAGGGGTTAGCCTCTCTTTAAATTAGGATTAAAGTTTGTTACAAATGGAGAGGAAAGTGTGTTAACGCCATGAATTGGTGCAGGATAGAGATCTCAATCTCTGCATAGTTGTTATGGAATCTGCTGATTAAAGTAAAACTGGGCTTCGAATCTGGGTGTGCAACAACCCAGTGGAAAGCCCATAATTCAAAGGGCATACCAGTTCTGAACAATAGTAATAGGGATCCCCTATTATTCTGGTGAGGGAAATAAAAGTTAATGAACATACCAAAGGCCCTATAGCAAACCAAATGGCTGCAATGGGGGCAACCACGTGTCTTTCTGAAGCATCCCCAAGAATGGAAGAGGAAAGGAGGATGACCAATCTTCCTTTGGTTTGCAGTTGGTGACCTTTGGGCTCTTTTTCTCAACCATCTTGGACTGGTTCATCATGATAAAAATTTTGAAAATCATAAAAATTTCAATATTTTTACAATGCTGATTAGTTTCATGAATCAAATCAAATCAAATAGATTCAACTTTTGAAAAGCTTAGTCCCCAACTTGTGTCCATTGAGAGGTTCCAGGTTAAGTAGTGAGGTCAAGTTCATCGCCAGAATGGCGGATCAATGTAAAAAATCTATTTGAGCTGGATTGGCCCTCAGCGGAATGGTCTGGGTGGTCCAGTGCCTGGTCGCCACCTTGCAATTGCATGGATGGTGAGTTCTCACCTATGAATGTAGAATCACAATTATCAGAGATGCCCTCACTCCACCCAAATTGTACCAAACCATCAGAAGAGTGGCGAGGCGGTTTGGTTCAAATTCTACAATTGTATTGTGAAGTGGGAGGTGGACCCAAAGCTGGTCCACTGGGTGCCAAATGGGCAACAGGTCATTGTGAAGAGTTTGGCGGATCCAAAAACTCCTCTGAAGCAGCAGATTGGCATTGTAGGCTTGTAGCGTATTCTCTGATTGTGATCACCATTTGGTAGGCCGCTGGATCAATGGCTTGGAGGGCTCACTTGATGACTATCAGCCCTAGAACGCAGATTGCTGCATACTTCATTAAGCTAAGTAAAAGTGTTTTAAAAAAGCAATGGAAATTGCAGAGTAGGTTTGGGTGGTAATAAATTTAATTAAACTTAAAGGTGAAAATGGACTGACAAATTATCCTTTCAGATGCAGTTGCCTTATAAATGCAAAATCAGAAAAAGGGGGCCATGGGTACATTTCTTCTTAGGCAGCGGCAGCTGATGTATCATGGGTACTCAGCCTGGGTTTGGGGCTTCGTCATCCAGATTATGCAAAGGTCACAAAAGCTCTGGCAACGTAATCATTTGATCCGCCAGGAGGGACTCTTACTAATCCAAACATAAGCAGATTTACTCACATTAAAGGGGCGGCCAAATTGGGTTCCACCAGGTTCAATTATGACAAATTTTTATAAAGATTTTTTAACTTTTCTTAAATCATCTGTTAACTCAGATTGGCTTTCCAGGACCCAGAATTTCGGACTCCGTGCTATGGACCAGGTTTCCTGACTCAGGAACCATTTCCTAAGTTTTGAGGCCCATTTTATTCTTTTCCAAGGATGTAAAAGAGGCGGAGTGGGGGCCCAGTGGGGGGAGGAAGGTTCTTTTGATGACTTCTGGCCTGTATTACCTCTTTAAATACCTCCTTTATCCTTTCAAACAGAGAATAAGCGCTAAATGTGATACTGTGGTGGGGTCTTTTTGGGCCAACGCAATGACCCACCGCTCATCAACCACATGACCCAAGTCCCCCAGTTGAGCCAATGGCTCCACAGGAGCATTAGGTCCCCTTATTCTTCCTAAAAGGGATCTTTTCCCGATATAACCCAATTGGTAGGGTTTCTAGACTTACAGTTGTGAGGGACCTGCTTATTTAACCATCATATTAGCACTTGAGATCCTCTTGGATATCGTCACAGTTTTTGAGAGAGAGATGGAAGCCTTTATTGCAACTGCTCCTTTGGGGCTTGAATATCAGCATCCTAAAGAAGAAGCTGACTCTCAAGGGTGGTCAAACAGGGTCTCAAACCCTCAACAGATTTTTTGAGCTGAGACGAGCAGCTATAAGTAAGCTTGGTAAAGGCGCTAAAATTATCCATCTCGTCTTACAATGCCTCAATGGAGACCCTAGGATTTATGAGGTTTTCATCTACTTGGAGTTAAATCCACGTTTACATTTTGGATTTGATCATGTAAGGCAGCTATTGTTGAACATCCTTTTGCCAAGGGTTATCAGGTCTCTGGGAGTAGGTGCCGTGGGGACAGAGAGCCTCCAATGCTCATGGGGACCTTCAGGACCTTTAGGTCCCTCATGTCCTTTGGGACCTTTGGGCCCCTCGTCCCTTCAGGTCCTTCAATCCCTGAGGTGTAGTCGTAAGAGGCCAGCTCCTGATAGTGTTGTTGTAGGGTCTGCACAAAATTTTTAACCTGGTGGAGGCGCTGGTTCCAAGCAGCCTCAATGAGTTGGATTTTGAAGCAGTTGTTCTTTGAGGTAGCCAGAAATTGTGCTATTCACACCACAATTTAGCTTTGGGCTTTGTTAACTAATAGTCAGTTATTGATAATGGCCTCTCAGTCGTCATGGGTGAAGGAGGAGGTCACATTATATAAAATGATAACATGAGAGTGTAAAGTTTGTGTGAGAACTAATTTTCAGGAGGCTTCATGATGGTGCAACTCAACTAACTAGAGGAGGTGATGAATAGCAGGGTGAGAAAAGTTCTAAGGTAGCGCCTAGTTTCTAAGATCAGTTCTCCAGCTGAAAGCTGAGCTGAGGTATAAAATCCCGCATGGTAGAGGGCACTGAAGAGGCGCGGGAGCAGCTGGATTGGGCACCCACAGAGTAAATTTATTTATTAACTGTTAAATAATGTCGTTAAGGTTCTCGCACTGAAGTTGATACTGATTTTTATCAACTGAAGGCAGGGAGAACTGGAACGCAGCCCAAAAATTCTAAACTTTCAGGCTTCATGGGTGGTACTTCATACTGTGAGGTACTAATCCATTGAGCGACGCTTCTTTCATGATCAGAAGATTGATCTTTGTGACTGCTAGTATTCTCAATTGTTTGTGATAGAAGTTTTCACATTGAACAGCTTAGAGCCCCCTTTAGTGAGTATCACTTCTCTAGGCACAACAGTTCTCTTGACTTTCGCTAAAGTCTGAAAATGGGCACAAAGCTGAAAATTAGCGGAGAGGTCAAAAACGAAAAGATGGAGAAAATAAAGAACACTTTATCAAGTTAGCATTGATTTTATAGGGCTTGTGGGGACATGGTGCCTAAGGGACCTTTGTGGCTCCATAAGATAAGGAACGCTTACTGCCTTCTAGATTAACTGCCTGAGTGGCGCCCTCATTGTACTACATCATCCTCATGACTGCAGCAGTGGGGGTAGCATTTTATGATTAAAAAAGCAGGGACAGGATTTCTGAATGTGTTTCCATAGATTCTCATAAGCATGATGCTTCCTGATCAAATTAGTTTTAGTGCCTTCAGGGTAAGGTTTTGTTCGTGCTGGTTAAAGAGTTGATATGTTGAGGCTCAATTAAGGAGCAGGAATTTTGGCTTGCTCACCATCTCAAATCCCAACACATATTACATTAGATGATGTCATCACCGCAGAGATATCCATGTTAGGATCTTATTATGAAGTCCTTTTGCACATGATTGGTCAAAAGAGCAACTTTACCTATATCAGGAAATCATGGAAGCTCTTAATCAAATTCCTGCGTCTGCTTTGAATACAAAGTCCACAGCGTCTGTCTATACCAGCCTTCCTTGAGTCCACATTTTCAAGAACCAAAAAACCCTAACCTCAATGCACCTACTGTAATGGATTTTTTCATAGCACCAAGACTTGTTGGAAGAGACTTGCTGAAGATATAGGAAAGGACATTAGAATGAAGGATGAGGCGCTTCATGCTGACATCCCTGTACCACCTCAAGGATGCTTAGCGACCTCTAATGAGTCTAATGTTACTGTGCTGAAAGAAGATGAATTGTTACCCACTAATATTAGAGAACTTGATACTGCTCACTCTTCTTCTGATGAATCTCCCATGTTTCTCACTCTGCCACCTCAGTTCAAGAGTTCTGTCACACATGTCGCTGTTTGAGTTCATAAAATTCCTGTCCATGTTATTAAAATAAAGTTTCCCATGCATGCCATTTATCTTAATTAATGAACCCGCTCTAAAGTAGCTCCAGACTATCCCTACTACACGAAATATGGCACTGCTGGACCATAATGCACTCAGTCTTATAGGGCCTATTCCTCGCTGCCCATTTTCTTTAGAAAGCTTTAGTGAATACCTCAGCTATTACATTAGACAAATTAAGTTACAACCTTCTACTCAAAACTCAGTTTCTTTGTGACTATTCCTCTGTCGTGCACTATGGTGAAGGATTATTGTCATTTTTAGCACACAGGGTTTAATTAGTTTCAAGACCTACCATGACGCAAAATAGAGGTAAAAATTAAGCTTTTTTTATTAGAAAAAGAAGGTTAAATCAAAAGGCTTGAATAATATATAAGTGGTTTTTGATTACAGATACCTCCTCCTATAGTATATGGCTAAGAGGAAATTTCATCTACCTTCCTATATGACTACTATACTGCCAAAGTCCCAGGCCATCGTAATAACAGAATACTTATCAAAATTACCTTGGGACAATTGCTGGAAATATGAGGCATGGATAACCATCCATCAAGAAGGTCTGACCTTCATGGGAATTTTAGATCCTGTTTATAAGGGATCCAAATTAGTCCTACTGGCTAGACTCTTTGAAAAAATTTGACAGTGGGGCCTAATACTACAGCCAATTATGTTACCAACTTCCTTTAGAGGCCATTGAAATACATAACTTTGAAAGTCTAAGGATTTTGGGCTATAATTGCCCCATCAGTAGATTTAATAAAACCTCTATTGGGAGAGAGCTCACCAGTGAGCAATGGAGCCAAGGTGAGAATTTACTAGAATATTCTGACCTCTATTCAACCTCCACCTACGATTTCATAAAAATGAATGGCGTTTTACATCATACTGAGACTGGGGACGCTCAACCCATTTGACCCATCCCTACCAAAAAAGTAAGTTTAAAGAAGCGCAGGTGGCTGTTGAGCTTAAACAGATACTATTTTCTGGGTTACTGGTGCCTTCCCGTAGCTTTTAAACCACTTATTCTTATTATTTGGAAGAAAATGCAGTTATTGAATAGTAATGGACCATTGTATGCTTAACTCCATTACCAAAAAGAACAGTTACCCTTTAATGGATCAGTGTCTCACTCTGATTGCTTGCTAGGTCATAGTATTTTTTTCTATAAATCTCAATAGCATAAATTTTCAAGTAGTGCTAGTTCTGGAAGGTAGATTCAAATGTACACTCATAGCTAATGAGGGGCTATTTGAGCCAATTAGGATGCCCTAGGGCCTTTGCAACGCACCTGTCACCTTCCAACGCGCCATAGGTGGGATCATGGAAGATTAAAGCCATTATTGTTCTAGTATACCTTAAAAGATATTACTGTTTTCTAATGAACCTTAGACAGCTACATGGAACATCTCTGGGAAGTTTTTGAGCATCTACGGAAGGCCTCCATAGGGGGTGAAAGGTGAGTCGTTGGGGTGTAAGGCTATCAACCTGAAGGGTGAAGGTTCAATTCAAGCCCTTTAAACATCAACTGGGGTGCCAGATGAAGGAAGCTATTGGAGGTTAGTAGTCCTAATGGCACGAGAACCTTACCCTTGATGTAACCAGAAGAACCAAGTCCCAATTTGGAGGTGGAAGAACTTTCCATGACAGAGTTGACCCTGCTCAGGTTTCATACAAATGTTTCCTTTCTTTCTTTTGGTAATGTCTGTCCCCTGGTCTGCTTGCCTTGAATAAATAAAATAAATTAGGCTTCCATATAAATCAAAGACCTTAAAGTGCTCTTTCTTTCAATCTGAAATGGAATTCCCCAGACACAATTCTCTAAAACATGGAACTTAGACTATCCTAAATAATGTCAATGATATTAATATGTCACGCCCCAAAGCCTTAGGGATATTCACGTGTTCCTGGGCATGGTTGTCTTTTATTGTTAGTTCATCCCTTGGTTTGCCAACTTAGCTGAACTCCTAGTCTACATTCTAAAGAAAAATGTGCCTTTTTAGTGGCGGCCTGAACAAAACAAGCTTCTAATGCGCTGAGGGCTGCTCTTTGTACCAAACCTATTTAGTTCATTTAAATTTTGACCCGGCCATTCTTGCTATTCATTAATTCTAGTGACGTCACAATTGGGGCTATTCTAGCTCAACATAATGAACTTTAAGTCGACCATCTAGTGCTTTACTTTAGCAAGACCCTGAGCAAGGTCAACATAATTACAGTGTTTCTGAGCATGAGTTCCTGGCTGTTTTATTTGGTGATCATGCTTTTTTGGCCCTATCTATATGAAAATTAATTCACTATCATTACTGAACATTCCTCGCTCTGATGGTTTCATCAGATATGGGCCTGGAAGATACTTAGTGAGGTGGGTATTGCAACTACAAAACTACAATTTTACCATTGTCCATCACACATAAGCAATTCTGCAGTATGTTGTTGGTCTTTCAAGGATGCTGGTGCTGGCCATCTTAACCTACAAAGAAGACATATTATATATGATCTTTTTGGCTGTCCTGAAAAGTGGGCGTTGGAAACTTGCGTTCTAAAGTGAGCTATGGATAAATGACCCAAGACACTCAAATCAAGAAGGTGGTACTTTTACCATCTAGTACTAAAAAAAAAGAAGGTGGTACTTTATAGAAATTTGACAAGAAATGGCTCCCTTGTATCCACCCTTCTTTCCAGACCAATGCCATCCTTAAAGGACATATGTCTGTGAGGCATGAGGCAGTAAAAAAACTTATAAATGACTAAAGGATAGATGCTATTGGGATCAGATGATCAAGACTATCCAGGAAGTTAAGAGGCCTGTTTGACCTGTTGTACCCAAAGTCAGACTAGCCCTCAGTACCAACATTCAGTTGTGGCTCTGTCAAGTCCAATTTATGTCAACAGGATTAATGCGGTGAGACCTTTGCTCATCAATCTACTCAGGCAAAAATGCATATTAACCGCGGACCATCTGACAAAATGGGCTGAAGCGATTTCTGTTCTAACTGCCACTATGAAAGCCACAGTCCTATTTCTAACCAATACATATTTACCCATCACAAATGGCCACAAACTCTATTTTTTGGACAATGGCTGAACTTCACTTCACATGTAGTCCAAGCACTAATTTCTCTTTTTTGACTAACCAAAGTTTCACCGCCCACTATAATCTCTCTAAAATGGGGGCGGTGGAACGCACCAATGGGACGCTTGTTTCTATTTTGTGGAAGCACGCTACTTCAAATCCTACAAGCTGAAATCACTATTTACCCAGTGCTTTGCTTGCTTACTGGATAAGTTACCATTAAATAATAAAAAATTTCCCCTTTTAGATCTCTATATGGGCGTACCCCTCAGCTGCCAAGTAGCATTCAGACCCTATTTGATTCCTTGGTGCATGAAAGCTCTAATTTAACCATGAGGGCCTTAGCCAAATTTGTTATCCGACTTCAAGTCCTCTTCATTCAGGGAATTGTCAAAACCACAGAATAAGGAGACAGCTTAATTAATTCTGGCGACCCTCCTTAATGACTTTCCAGTTAGGCGACCTAGTCCTCTTTTATCACCAGCAAACTTGAGGTTGATAGAAAAAAGCTTAAAGTTTTTTCGTCTGGACCCAACTAGGAACTTCATAAAGTGAACTCTGATTACTCCATTGCTGATGTTACCCAAGGGACAGTAGTAAACTGAGTCCATGGATGATCCCTATGGCCCTATATCCCTCTCTGACAGGACCTTGAGGGGGAGTTGTCAGGATTTGAGATAATAAACAATTAAAAATCCCTGCTCCCAAATTGAGCCCCAATAACTTGACTCTCAAGCCCTTAAAATCAAAACTGTCCCTGAAGGCACTGATGGAAAATTTATCAGTAAGCACACTTGTGCGTGAATCAATGGAAATGCCTTCTGAGATTTGCACCTCCACTTCCAGAATTTTAAAAGACGCAATATCCAACAATGCAGTTACAAGGATGACATTAAGTAAGAGCAATAAACGTGTCAACTATACATCTAATCCAGAAGGATTTAGAAGATCCTGATCATAAAGTGCCATGAAAAAATTCTTAGCATCATGTCCCCCAACGCTTTATGAATACTAATCATTTTAGCTCAATAAAGGAGTCTATTCACCACATCTTTTTGTCTTCATTGACCTCTCCACTAGTTTAACAGCTTTGAGACCCATCTTGAACCTTGATACAGTCAAGAGAGCTGTTAATCCAATAAGGAAGATAATTACAAAGGCGTGAGGCCTAGATAGGCTACTGGCTCCATTTGAAACCATAAATTGTAAATAAAGACCAAGCTGTAGGAACTCAGGACTCCCAGAAGCTCATGGCAGAGTATGTGGGGGTGAGGGAAGGTGAGTCAGAAATCTTGAAAATTGGGCCACCAGAGTGGTATCCTTAAGTAATTGGGTCTGAATGTTGGAGGGGAAGGGTGCCCTTGTATACCAAGGGTACATTGCCACTACCGCGGAATCAGCTTCCATATGTGATTTCAAGGTTAAAACCTTTTAAAAAGGTGGAAGTCTATAAATCCAAAAGGCATCATTACCACTGGACTTAAAGTGATGGTTGACTAATTATTTTATGGGAAGAGGGCCTATATTTGACAAAAATGCTAAACTTCATATAATTGAGTGGGAGTACTAGGGTGCAGCAGGCCAACTTATGGACTATGCAATGTGCATTGCTTGTCCTGAGCTAATAAAATTGTTAAGGAGAGTTGAAGCCAGCAGAGCAAACCTGATAATAATCTATTTATGGCCAGTGTCATAGTACACTTCTATAAGGTACCTTGCAAGGCTACTGGGAAACAAAGCACACATGCTAGTTCAGGTAAGAGTCATGAAAAATAACAGATAGGGTCAATACTGCACATACAAGGGTAAGTCAAAAAGTAAAGGCAAATTTTTAAAAAGGAACTTTTATTGTGAAAACAAGATGACAAGTAACATCATTTCTCTACATAATCTCTCTCAATTTCTATGCACTTGGTCCATCTCTTGACAAGCTTCATAATTCTGTCCTGGAAGAAGATTTGTGGCATCATGCACAGCCACTCGTGCACCACCTCCACAACCTCATCATCTGATAAAAATTTGGATTCATGCAGGTGCTCCTTCATCGGACCAAAAAGGTGAAAATCACTTGGAGCTAGGTCAGGACTGTACAGCGGATGCTCCAGCAGCTCAAAATCAAGATCTTGAATGCACTGGATCGTTTTCCCCGCAGTAAGAGGATGGGCATTGTCCTGAAGCAAAAGCACACCTTTTGAAAGTTTTCCTCGCCTCTTTGTTTTGATTTTGTGATTCAGAACTCGCATTAGCTCACAGTAGCTGTCACTATTCACTGTTTGACCTTTAGGAGTGTGATGATTTAGAAGTGGACCTTTCATATTCCAAAACACTGTCATCATCAACTTTCCTGCAGAAACTTGTCTTTTGAACTTTTTTGCTGTAGGCGAGGATGGATGTTTCCACACCATACTCTGCCGCTTACTCTGTGGTTCAAAGTGATGGACCCACGTCTCATCAACAGTTACTATGCGACTGAGAAACTCTTCTCCTTCCTCTTCTAAACGCCTTAAATGTGATTTCAAAATTACAAACGTTTCTGTTTGTGCTGGTCTGTCAGTTGATGTGGTACCCAACAAGCACACATTTTGCGATAATTTAGTGATTCATGGATGATTGCAACTGCTGAACCGTGGCTAATGTTCAATGCATGTGCAAAATCATCATTTTTAACATGACGATCATCATTAATCATTCTCCCAACTGTCTCAATGTTCTTGTCTGTCTTTGAAGTGGATGGCCTATCTGAACGCTCTTCACTGCAGATAGATACACGACCATTTTTAAAGCGATTTATCCACTAATAGTTTTGCGTTCACTAAGACAGCTCTCACCGTACTGCTGCTGCATTCTACAAATAATCTCCGCAGGTTTAGTCCCTTCAGAGTGCAGAAAACGTACCACTCCCCTCATTTCTTCCTTGGTGCACATGGGCAATGGGGCACTCATAATAAAATGCCCTGAAATAAGAATGAATGGAGTAGAGCACTGAAACAACACAGCTAAAGAACAAAAAAACTTTGAGGTTATGATATGTCATTGTTCAGTCAGTGCTGCCATCCATTGCAGCAGGGAAAATAAAATTTGCCTTTACTTTTTGACTTACCCTCATAGTTATCTTGACGTTTAAAAATATCACTAGCAAAGGATAGGCATATGCTAACAAGAGTATTGCTAATTGCCACAGTTCCAAAACTAGTTTCAGTGCCACGTTATCTGCAGCCCCATTACTTTGGGCCTTAACTTCATAATATGCTGAACATAACAAAGTTAACTAAAAGGGCAATATCAATAAAAATAAGTAGCAAATGTTGGGGGCTGCTTATAAGAAAATTCACTAACAGCAATTCCTGAGGTCTTAGGTCATGAGTAAATCATCATACTGTAAAAAACTTATTGGAGAGAAATTGTTAAGGGTAAAATATAAACCTTCATTATGATGTTGTTAAATCCAATTCAATTGGAACAGTAGTTCACTGGCTGTCAATTTTATGATTCATTGTTGATATTAATGTATTTAAGATAGAAGCTTACTAGTAATTTTTATTTAGTCCACATCACTAAAAAAGTTTTTAACGAAAATAACTTGTTGGAGGTCAGCGCTAGTTATTTTTTAGATTTAATTTATATTTATGTTGGTATCAGAAAAGCATCATACTTAAAAATATAAGAGCAATGTTCTTATTTAAATGGGGAAGGTCGACCAGGGACAAGCACTTCCAATATAGTGAGAAAACTAATGAAATTTTGACAACCAAAGACACCCCAGAGGGTTCAAGGCCCCTCTTGTCTCCAGGATCACCAAGATTAGGACGGTAGGGAAGGGGAGTTATGCTGGCTTATTCTTGGATGCAGCATGTGTGAAGGAAAGGATCAACTTTTAGGAACCATATGGGGAACCATGTGTTGATTGCCCTTCTGTTATGGGGGGTCATATGTCCAAACAGTCATGCTTGGAAATGTTCCAATATATGGCTGTGGAAGTGATGAATGGCTTCTTGGATTGTGGGCGCTGTTCATGTGAACGATTCCAGCACCATTGTATTTATCATCCATAGTGCTATTGCTACTATTAACGCCCTGAGAGATGGGTGGATAGGAGAGTCCATGTTTATAGCGAACATGTTCCTTGCTAGGCTGAATGGATGTCCGTTTTCTTGGTGGAACAGGAGCATGGCCTCTTTCCATACAGCCGCTGATGTTGGGCATTGTTCTTAAAGGTGGGCTAGGCTTCCATACTGACCACATATTGTACATGAGGTGTGAGTGGCATTTGATTGTTCAGCTGTTTGGTATACTCTCCTCATGCACCTCCATAAGTGTGCTCTTATCCTGGGTTGGAGTAAGGGGTGATGTGTGTACCTCCATACTCTTCTTTGGGTCTCCAGGTTGTAGGGTATGTCCATATGGTCCAGGTAATCTATCCTGGCTATATAACTTAGGCTTTTGCTTATTATACTTCTGTGACTGTTTGATCATTGATCTCCTGTCTGTGAGTTAGCCTTGGGCGTCCTCAGTGACTGGTTTGATCATTTATATGAATCCGCCATGTCGCTCTTCTCATAGCTAGGAGTATTCATTTGAAATGTGCAGAAGTGCCGTGTGGTCCTGCAGCTGTGGGATGGGATGCCAGTTATTTGATTCATGTGTTTGGGTGATCTGGGTTTCATAGTTAGAGTGCACGCGTGAAGTTTTATCTTGATGTTCTGGCCCAGTGTGTATCTAGAAGTTCTGGGCTAGTTACCTGAGCTATCCAGGATC